>QKYT01000256.1:6378-36859 GCA_003550305.1 Glomus cerebriforme
CTTCATACTTTAAAATAAATGTAAAATTTTTATTAAAAAATTCAATTTTCTCAATTAATTTTTAATTTTTAGGGTGGTCGGATACTTTTGACCGGGGAGTGTACATATACCCCCTCTATATAAGAAAAATGCAACTTGTCGTATGAGAATATTGGTTTGTAAGGATGGGAATTGTAAACAAATTCCTCTTGACATAAACAGCCCTTATGCTTTACCTCTGATCTCCTAATATTTGCATTATTAAATTAGAAAATAGTATAAAGTTTTAATATATAATAAAAATTAAAAAAAAAAAATTTAAATTTAATAACTAAGCTTTCAAATAAATATAATTTTATTTTTAAAATTATTTTATATATTATTAATAAATGTTACTTATTTATTTTTATTACCATTATTTTTTTTTCTTAATATTTTTTTCTTATTTACAAAATTTACATTTAAAATTTAAATTATCTATTATCTTTATTGCTGCTATTATTTCTCACATTTTTATTATAATTTATCTTTTTTTTTTATGCTTTTTAACTTTTATATATATCAATTAATATTTAGTTAAATTTTGTAATTTTTAGTACTAAATAATTAGCTCTTTATTATTTGCAAATTAATATCTTATTATAAATTATTAGAATTTAATTAAATTTATTAAATTTTTTTTTTTATTTTTTGCAAATTCTTATAATAAATTAATAAGTTATTTATTTCCATTTTTGATTTAATGCAACTAGTCTGATTGTATAACTAAAAGAAAATCTAATTTGATTACTCTGATTTCCTTTATTTTTTTACAAAAGTTTCTAATAAAACTTCTTTGTTTTGCCTGATTTCTTATGATTTCTTCTGAATTATTCAAAAGTTTAACAATAAAATATATATTTACAAAGTTATAAATATAATATTTACTAAGTAAGTATTAATTTTCAAATTATGAAGTTTTGTAGATTTTCTTGATTTCCATTTTAAAATATATTTTTTTGATAATTTAATATAAAAAAAAGCTAAACTTTTAAAATAAAAAGTTCATATTTATAGATTTATATTTTTTAAAAGATTTGTTTTTCATCCAAAATTAATTACATGATATCAACAATTTCATTAGTTATTAATATTTTTTTATTGTTTAATATATGTACAAATATAATTTTATTGATTTATTATCATGTGTAAACTTGAAAATTAATTTTCTCATGTAATATGATTTAAAAAAATGCTGGGTACACTAAATTAAAAATAACAATAATATAAAATTATTTTATAAAAACTTTATTTAGAATTCTTTATATATGATTTCTTTCTTATTATCAGAATAAGTAAAGTTATAATATTCCTTACAATAGAGTTGCGATCTGTCAATCCGTAAATAAACACATTTCTGCCATTCTACGAATATTAAGTCAATAAAAAGAATGTTTTTTTTTGAGATATCTTATGAATATCTATCAATACATAATATGATAAAAAAAATTGTCTTCAAAAATAAAAGTAGAGAGAAAATTAAAATGGATTGAAATTCATCCGGATTGGATGAAAAATCAATCCGTTTTTATTTTCTCTTTTTTTTTGTATTAAATAGTAATTTTTTAAATTACTAGATTGTGCATTGGAATGCAGTCTTATAATATATAAAAAACAATTTAATCTTTATTAATTAAAATCTGTGTATAATTGCCAAAATGTGCCCTTTCAGATTCATCCAGATCGTAACTCTACCTTACAAAATATTTTTAATTTTTTTTGACTCCATCTTCTAACAGATAAAGTAGAGATATTTTTTCCAGAAACTTAGAATGGCCAAATACACTAGTACAAAAAAGAATAAGTCATTATCCAAAAAAAAAGTAAAAAATTATAGATATATTTATAAAAAATTAAAGTAAATAATTTAAACTAATAAAGATATATGTAAAATAAAACCAAAAGTATCTTTACTTAAATCTTTGCTATTCAGAAATATATTTTTATTTTTTTAAAAAAAATAGCAAAAAATTATAAAAAAAAGTTGCCTTCCTAAAATTATTAAAATTATTAATATATTAATTATAATAATTTTTTTTATATATATTTATTATCACTAATTTTGATTTATTGTAAACTGTATTTTATCAATCATTTATAATAAAATTATGTAAAAACACTGAAAACAGAAAAATAAAAATACTTAAATTTTACTAATCTACATTATATTATTTTATGCAGTATAAAGAATAGACGTAATATATGTAAAATTGAATAAAAAAATGACATGTAAATATCTTTCAGATATTTGCTTTACATGTAAAAATGGCTATTTTGTTTTAAAATTTTATAATCAAAGAAGCCTTGCAAGTGTAAAAAAACTTTAAACCCAATAAAAATAAATAAGCCAAATTCTATTTATTCCTATTTATTTACTCTAAACTAAAATTTACCAATAGCAAATCAATTTCTCTTTATTATTAATAGTAAATTACAAAATAATAGCAACTTTAATAAAGAGTTTTTATTTACTTTCTGTTCTGCTTGTAACAGTAAGTTTCAAAGATTAAAAGGTAAAAATAAGAAAGCTAAGAAGAATACTAAAATGAATAAAAAGTTACTAGTATTATTCTTGATATTGAGAATATCTCATTACCTAAATTTTCTGATGAAGAATATAAAGATATTGAAGAAATAAAGTTGTATATAATTATTGAAAAAAGGAGGTAAGAAAATATCTACTTTCAAAATCCTAACCATTAAACTAGTTAAATATTCTAATATTATAGGAAAAATTAATATTGTTATTCAAAAAGCACTTTGATATTAAGTTAATAGATTATACCATATTATATAAGGTAGTAAATGCATATAGTTCTTCAAATTCACTTGAAGAGAAATATGATTTTAATGAATTTATTGAAGATTACAAGAAAGTTATTGTAATAAATAAAAAAATATTAGTAATTATAACAATTAAAGATTCTATAGATGAAAAAAAGAAATCTATTGAAAAGTATTCAAAGGTAAGAGATAGATATATTCTAACTATTTTTTATATATCTAACTTAATGTAAATTCTAATTTCAAGTTTCTGATGAAAGTAATTTATCAGGTTCTGAAAAAGAGATAATATCATTATATTCCAAAAAAAAAAAATCATATGTTATTAGAAAAAGTGATTTATCTAAAAAACAAAAAATACAGGCAGAAGTAATTACTACTTTAAGTAATAAATATGAGTGTAATATATATCATATTTTGTTCAAGATAATCATCATTTACAATTAAATCCTACTAAATTACAACTTTAAGCAATTAAATTTTATTTATTTTGATCAAAATAATAATATTTATTATTATTATAGTTAAATAACAATACTATTAATGAAATCCTTTCCAATTTTTTAACTTTTAATATGGCTTTGAGTAAAAAAAAAAAAATACATAAATACAGGTATCAGCTGCTACAGTACTTTCTAATGCATTTATTTATTATTCAAATACTACTATATCAATATCCTTATTTTTTTTTAAATCATTCAGATGCATCTGTATTATTAGCTACAGTAAATCATGAATTGTTTCTAATTTTTCTAATTCTTTCAATTCATGAATTTCTTTTAAATTTAAATAAGAAGTATAATTGTAATATATATTCTAAATTTGAAAATAATTTTATTAAAGAAGATATACTTTAAATCTTATAAAAGATTTATCCAATGAAAAAATGAAAAAATTAGGATAATTATTTAAAATGTAATAGCAAAAAAATCTTAGGCAAGCAGCTCAAAAATTTTGATATATATTTAATATAAAGTATAATAAAAATTAGTAATATAATAATAATATATATTTTTTTTATTGTAGATTACAAATAAATTGATGATTTGAAAAATGATTATACCATTTGAAAAGTAATTTGACTACATACAACTAATAAAGTATATATTGAATTATCACAAACTTTCATAAAATCACGATTATATTTTATTTATAATTTAATAAATGAAAATGCAGTTTCAATTGGATTGTAATTAGAAAAATAAGGGAAAAAATATTACACAACATCCTAATAATCCTTCTAATAATAAAATAAGATCAGCATCATGATGTATTCTAGCATTATCTATAATAAAAACACTATTATCACTGGAATAAGGATTCATTATAAGTACCTATATTAATAATAAATCTAAATATCAATAATAAAAAATTATAATATTATGACTATAATACTATAAATATCACTTGATTAAGTACAAAATCCATAAATTTTTTTCTATCACATGTTCCTTCAAATATATCAATAGCAATAAGTAAGAGCAGATAAAATTAATCCTATTCATTTTTGGTTGGTTAGATTTTTTAGTCAGTTTTCATTTGTTTTGATTGGGCTGATCTTTTTGTACAATATGACAAAAATCTGAACAAAAAAAACAAAAAAATTAAAGTTTTTTTAGTTCAAAATCAAATAACAAATTGCGGCAGCCAATCAGTTACTAATTATGTGATATAAGAAAATACGTGTTCTCAAAAAAAAAATTCTAAGTTTTTCTTTACATTTATTAAAAATGTCTTCTCACCAATTAAATACTAATAGTTCCCAAGATTCTAGAAATATTAATCAGAATTTACACTCAAATAAATACAGACCTATAGCTTCAAAACCTTCAGCTCAAAAAGTTTTAGCTTTAAGACCTTTAGCTTCAAGATTAACATTTGAAAATACACTCAATACTTAACAAGAAACTTTAATTTCTCATTTATCATCTAAATCAAGTGCTTAAGGTTTACCAAAGTTAATGATACTTATATTAGTAAGACCAAACAGTTCTGAATCTTATTCCTTAATGATAGCAAGTCAAGCTACTCCAATGAGAAATATTGTAAATAATATAGTTGTAGAACTAACCACTTTATTGATAAATGCTGCTACTTCAACAATTGCAAGATCAAATAATTATTATTTGTTTCATAATACTAATGATAATGTTTTATTCTATCAAGAAAGTGATGCTTCTTTTTAACATACCTTTAATGATAATGCATTTGGTACTGAATTTGATGATTCTAAGTATCAGGATCATAATGATAAAGAAAATGTGTTGGTAAGTAAATTTTTGTTAAAAAAACTAATTTATTTTATGTTAATTATTATTTTTTTATTAAACTTAGAATTTAGAAGAAATAAAAAATTCAAAGAACAAGAAAGCTGATAATAAGTCTTAAGCATGGAGTGATGAAGAAACATTTAAACTATTGGATTTTTTGGAAAATAATTTTAATAAATACCAAAAAGGTAAAAAATCTGAATTTTATTCCATAGTTTCTAGAAATATTATCAAAACAAAAAGTGCAGAAAGCATTAAAGGACGATTAAATAGATTGTTAGAGAAGTATAGTAAAGTAAAAAGACAAAACAACCAAAGTGGATCAGATAGGGTAGATTGGAAATGAATGGAAAAGATGGATAGGATTTTTGGATGTCGTAAAAATGTATCTCCTTCATACATTTTAAATGAAATAATAGAATATATTAATGAAGAAGTTAATGAAATAGAAAAGATTTCAAAGTCTGAGAAAAATAATAAAAAAGTAGTAAAAAAAAAAAAATAACATTGATTCTATAATTAATGTTATGAGTAATATTAATAAAATAAAAGCTAAAATTTCTGAACAAAGATTAGAATTAGAATGAGAAAAGATGAATAATAACTTTAAACTTAAAATGGAAAATTTTGAGGTAGAAAGAAAAAAGTGGGAATTTGAACGAGAGTAGTCAAAAATACTATATGAATTAATAATGAAAAAATTAGAACTTCAGTTAAAGCAATATAATAATAATTAAAGAATTTAGTTGATATATAATAATAGTAGTAATAGTAATAATAATAGTAGTTATTAACAAATAATAATAATAAATAATAATAAATAAATGTAAAACTTTATTTTTTTATTATAGTTATAATTATTATAATCACAAATTATATTATCTGTTATTTAATATTATAAACAATTTTCTCATTACCCAATCTCTTTTGGCTTCTCCAGCTCTTTTTAATTTATCATTATCATAATTATCATAATTATTTAATTCATTATTATCATCATTATTAATAACATTATCATCATCTTCTTATATATCATTAGATAATTCTAAGTAATTATATAAAATTATAGCAGAATCAATTAAATTGACTGCAGTTGAAATTTTTTTAGTAAATATTTCTCTTATTCCTACAAATCTATTTTTTAATCTACCAAATGCATGTTCAACTACAATACGATATGATGAAAAAATTTGATTAAATGTTTTTTGTTCATTATTAGGTTTACAATAAGGTTTTATAAGAAATAGAGATAACAGATATATACTATTACCAATTAGAAAATCATTTTCTTTAATAAGAAAAGATTTGTTTGAATAAAAAGAAGAATAATAATATACTTTTGCATTATGAATACTACCAGGCCAACTAATATTATAATTGATAAAAATACCTTTAAAGTCAACTATTTCCTGGCAATATAATGTATACCTTTTTTTTCTTGTAAAATAAAATTCTTTATTTTTCTGTGAAGCATTTTGAAGAATAAGATGAGTTCCATTTATTACTCCAATAATATCTTCAATATCACCAATTGCTTTAAACTTTTTATATACAAATCTTCTTGCTTGATCTGTTGGCCATTTAACATATTTTTCTTTATTAGAAATAATTGCTTTCATTACATACACATTTACAGTATAAAATTACTATTCCTTCAGCTATTCCATAGCATGAACATATTGAAAAAATGTTTTCTTTAGATTCTAATCTCCTTAAAAATATAGCTAATTGAAATTCTACAGGAGTTTGTTTCTTATTATTATTGGGCTTAAAAATTGAGTGATTTTTAAGTAAATTAACTAAAGATTTAAAACTTTTGGAGTGCATTCTCATTATTTTTTTAAATCTTATATTATCATAAGATGGTAAAATATTGTGATACCAGTTTTGTAACTTAAATACATTATATACATATGGCTCAATATAACGAATCTTATTTAAAGTTAATAAACCAAAAGTAAAAATATCCTCCATGTTATTGTCTTTCTCTAATTTCATGAAATCCTTCTTATCCTCCAATAATTCAAGTATTATTTTTTTAATAATGTGACTCTATAATACTTGTTGTAACTTTTTTTTATCGCAAACTAATTCATCTAGTTTAAATGAAATGTATGTCAGATTTGTGACGTAATTAACTAATGTAATATAATAAAAAATTATAAGAAGAAAATTTTTTATATTAATATATAGTCTTTAAAAATTATTAAATATACCTAATTTTGGCTACTCTGCAAGTTTACTTAAAGTACCAAAAGCAATTTTAAATATTATTATTGATTTATTTGATAAAAATTTTATTTTTGTCAAATTCATTTTTAAAAATGATTGGCAAAGATAGTAAAATTAATCATTTATATGTAAAGTCAAGTAGCAAAAATCACATCTACAGTAAAATTTTAAAAGCTTTATGTTAGAAAAAAAATCTATTATATATTTTTTTAAAAAATTACTATGTCACAAACTTAACATATATTTAAAAGGTATTTCATCTAAATATCAAACAAAACTTTATTTTTTACAAAATTTTGAAGTATACATATTTCTTCATTACTGAAGAATTTTCTTTTACCAGGAACTTCTTTAAATAAATTACTAATACATGTTCACTTTTTATATAAATTTATTATCTTAATCACAATGCTCTTATTTATGTATAATGTATTAGCAATATCTATAATAGAAAGTTTATTATAATAAAGATACATTAGCCCTGTTCACTTTTATTTTATTCTGTTCTGTTCTGATTTTGATAAAAGTTTTTTTAGCAAATTAAAAAATGACATAAATTGAATAGAAAAATTGTACTTAATCCATTCCGTTTATTTCTAACCAATCATATAGCTTAAAAATAAATACATATTATATAAATAAATTTTAGAATATCTGAATTATCAATTTTTTTAATCTGTTGATTTGGTTGTTAATCTGATTCTTAAATGAGTTTGATTGACTAAAAAATTTTTTGAAAATCAGAATAAAAATAAACAGAACAAAAATGAACAGGGTTATTATTTTCTAATGTAAATTTTTACTTAATTCTTTAGACATAATATTTTTTACTTCAAAAGAATAATATTTTAGTATAAAATTTTATTTAAATAAAAATAATTTAATATAGATAATATAAAATTATAATATATTTAATATTATTGGTCATAATCTTTGCAATGGATTATTTATACTTGAAAATGTATTGCAAAAAGCTGTATAAAAAATTTTTCTATTCTATTTCTATATTTACTTATAATAATTATAATACATATAGTGTGGAATCATTTGGAATCATTATTATATCTAATATTGAATTGGTAATAATCTTTTAACAAAACAGAATGGAAGGCAAAAAAAAATTCTAAAAGGTAATATAATGATAATTTGCCATTATATAAATCATAAAATTTATTATATTTAATATATAATATATCACAAAATCACAAGTTTTCTATCAACAAAGTCACAATTCTCAGCAATTTGAAAATGGTAATAATAATTAAAAACAATTTTTATAATATATCTTTATTTATATTATATTACAATATTATATTAAAATAAATTAAATATAAAAAACATATTACTTGATTATTAAATATTGCTAAAAAAAAAAATAAATAAATTCATATTAATTTAATAGTCATCTTTTTATAAGCATCTACAGTCAACCTCCCTTATAATCACATCTCTCGGGACCAGTAAATGCTGTAATTATAAAGGAGTGTGCTTATAGCAAGGTTTTTGTTTTATAATCACATATATATGAAATTTAATATTAATGTGATTATAATTTTTTTTTTTGTAAAAAGACTTTCCAATACAAAATGTAAAGAATATTACTAATATTAATAATGGTAATTATTTAAAATTACAAAATTTTTTTACATTTTAACAAAGAAAAATAATAAAANGATAGAAATTTTATATTATAGGAAATTCATTATATATTAGAATAATTTTTTGTATTATGCGAATAAATAGTTACGCGTTAGTATTACTTTATTTAAAGGATTTTTATAATTTGTATTACTTGTAGAGCTCCAAACAGTTCCAATTTTCAGTTCTTTTCTAATTGGTCAGAATCGAAAAATATTAATAATTCATCATTCTGTGATCATAAAAGGACGAAATATAGCTTGTTGGAATCGTCTCATCGAGACGCATCTAATGGTAGTAAAACCGCATCTCTAGCACCGATAGATGAAAATCTAATTTTTCAAAAAAAATGAAATACTAAAATCTCATCTATCAGTGCTAGAGATGCGATTTTACTACCATTAGATGCGTCTCGATGAGACGATTCCAACAAGCTATGTTTCGTCCTCCTACGATCACAGGATGACGAATTATTAATATTTTTGATTCTGACCAATCAGAAAAGAATTGAAATTGGAATCGTTCGGAGCTCTAATTTTACCTCTTCTAAATTTAATGATAGATTTTACATATGTATTAATTTGAAGTGAATCTTCTAAGCATTTTTAGTAATATTGATAACTATATGAATCAAATATTTAGAATTTTAATTTATCTATTTATATTATCTAATTCCAATTACTTACAGTCTAATCTTTATATCTTTTCACAAAATTTAGATATTTTTATAGTACTTTTTTAATAGTAGTGGTTTCTTATGCTTTATTTGAGTTACTAAACCATTTCTTCTTAATACTCTATATACTGTATTTATACTTATCTTAATATTGTTATTAACTTTTAAAAATTTTTGAAGTTAATCTGCATTAGAATATTTATTTATTATTAAATATCTTACAATATTATGTTTATCACATTTATTCAGCAAATGTAAACACCCTGAAACTTATTTATTTTTAATTTTGCCTATTTTTTTATACTTATTTTTAGTCTTATAATAGTTATATAACTTTTGTAACTAACTTTAATAATAATTTCTCTTACTGTATATTCCTCTTTAAGAAATATAATAGCTTAAGCTTTCTGTTCAGTAGATAATTGAAGTTTAAAAATAATTAATAAAAAAGGAAATTGCTAAACATCACCTGGGTGATTGTCACCTGGGCAATTATCATCTGGGTTTTTGATCACATGGCAGATTTAATATTTTTGATTAGCCATATGATTGCGTCATGTTTATTTGTATATTGTTTTCAATATAGGTTACTTCATTTTCTCAGTTCTTTTTTTTCTTTTATTTTTATTTCTAACTTATATTCTTACACTTTATTTCTTATTAACTCTATTTTATTATTTTTAGATCCTTTAGTCCTTCCAGTTCTGCAATTAAAGTTTAGTTGTTTTTCACTTTGAGTTTCGTTTTTTACTCTTTTTTTTTATCTTTTTTATTTGTTTTTATTATTTCTATTTCATATTTTATATTTCANTTTTCACTAATTTTATTTCATTTTTTTTTAGATCTTTTAGTTCTTTCAGTTCTACAATTAATAAAGGTATGTTTTTTATTTTTTATTTTTTNTTNTTTTATTGTTTCTATCTTATATTTCATTTCTAACTAACTTCATTTTTTTATTTTATGGTTTTATTTTTACTTGACTTCCTATCATTGTCTTTTGCTACCTAACCTCCTATCATGATTTCTTTTATTTTTTATCTCTCATCATTTTTCACCTCTATTTTTTCTATTACATCTTTTCATTTTTCATTATCTTTTTTTCTCTCCTATTTACTTCCCATCACTCCTTTTCGTCTCCCATCATTTCTCTTCATCTCCTATCATTCCTTATTAACTCTCATCATTTCTTTTCATCTCCCATCACTTCTTTTTATTTTTTATCACTTCTTTTTGTCTTTTATCATTCCTCTTTATCTCCCATCACTTCTTTTTATCTCCCATCATTCCTTTTCATCTCCCATTAATCCTCTTCGTCTCCCATCATTCCTTTTCATCTCCCATCATTCCTCTTTGTCTCCTATCATTTCTTTTCATCTTCTATTACTCCTCTTCATTTTTCATCATTCCTCTTCGTCTCCTATCACTCCTTTTCGTTACCCATCACTTCCTCTTCGTCTCCCATCACTCCTCTTCATTTCCTATTATTCCTCTTCGTCTCCCATCATTCCCCATCATTTTTCTTCATCTTCCATCACTTCTTTTCGTCTTCCATCACTTCTCTTCACCTTCCCATCAATTCTTTTTATTTCCTATTGCTCCTTTTCATTTCTCATCACTTCTTTTTATCTCCCATTACTTCCCATTACTCCTTTTTACTCCTTTTTATCTACTATTACTTTCTATTACTCCATTATTATTTTGTTTTTTTATTAGCATCTTTCTTTTTGATCATTATAATTTACTTATTGTTTCTTTTATTTGTATTACTTCATTAAAAATAAATAAAATCATAAATATGTGACTTTTAAATTTTAATAAATTTTATTAGATAAGATTATTTTGAATAAATATATTTGCAAAAAAATTTTTTTAAATCTTTTGTGATAAAATTTAAGTTTAGCTGATCAAAAATTAGCCAAGTTAAAAAAATCAGCCTATACATCATGTGACATATTTGAAAAAAAACCCAGGTGATGATCATCCAGATGACAATCATCTAGACAATGTTTAGCAATTCCCTAAAAATCCTAATAATTTTTATAAATAAAAATGGACCTATTTTCTGAGGTTATTATAAATAAGACATGTAACAGGATGTTACAATTAGATTTATTCTAGGGATGATAGTTTTTTGTGTAATATAACAAATTTTTTTTGTGATAAATTATAATTTTGTGATTTTATGTATTTATTTGTTGCTTATTTTGTAATGCTTTGAGCTTAATTTTGTGATAATTTGTATGATAAAATCTATATTCTATTAGGAAAAATTCTGTGATATATTATATGAAAAAAAAAAATTTTCCTTAATTTTGTGAAATTTTATTGTGTAAAAATATAATTTTTGCTTATATCACAAAATTTTGTGATTGTGTTATTATATGAAATAAAAAAAATCATTGTTCCTAATTTATTCTTACTAAATAATTTTTCTAAAATTGGTAATTTACAATAGGATAATATAAAAATATTGTATATTTGTGCAATTAAGATTACATTATAAAGTGTGTTTTACTATTTATTCTTGGGACAGAGAATTTTTTCGAGGTGTAAAATCCTATTTATCACATGTTAATCGCATTCCTTAATTTTGACCGAAAATTTTAATTTTGGCCAGAATTTCTATTTTTGGATACTTGAGTAACATTACACAAACCAAAAAAAGCAATATGATTAGTAAACTCTAGCCGAAATTATAATTTTCGGCCAGAGTTAAGCGTTATCTAGTAACTGATGAACTTATTTTTTAAAACAAATAAATATTTACTGTTTTGTCATAATTGATTTTATATATTGACGAATTGACGAATTGACGTTATAATTTATAATAAAATGTGTCTGCTGTAATTATTTTGCCAAATTGACATAATTAATTAGCGAAGAATTCTTATTACCATTAAAATTATAATTTTTAAAAAAATATCATTATTATATACAATAAAATACAAAAAAAAAATAAATAAATAATATATCATGATAAATAAATAAATGAGATAGTTAAATAAAAATAAAATAAATAAATCTAAGATATAAATAATTTCTTTTTTTGCCTTTCTCTTCTCATACCCATACTACCCTTTTTTCTATAATAAATATTGTTCTTTTTTTATGAAATTTCAGCATACATTTCTTCAATTTCTTTTTGAAATTTTATTTTAGCTTGATACCTTTTTAATTTAAATGTTGGAGTAAGTAAACCATTATCTGAAGAAAATGGTTTATAAGTTAGACGAACATTTTTAACACATTCAAACCCCTTCAAATCATTGGCTTTACCATATTTAATAAGAGTTTGAAGAAAATATCCATTAACTTTAGGATCTTTACATAACTCTTGGGAAGATTTTTTACCAAGATTATTTTGTTTAGCCCATTTTAGAAGCATTTCTTCATTAGGTACAATTATAGCAACCAATGAAGGTTGTAAAGAATCACCATAAACAAATACTTGAGAAACAAGTTCATGTTTAGAATATACATTTTCGATCTAAGAAAAAAAAATCAAAATCACGTGTTATTGGAAATGAAAACAATAATAATAGCTATAAAAGAAAAAGTATAATATAAATATACCTTTTCTGGAACAATATATTCCCCCTGTGCCAATTTAAAAATATTTTTTACACGATCAATAATTACTAAACGACCATGATCATCCCAATATCCAATATCACCAGTATGACACCATCCGTCTTTATCAAGAATTTCAGCAGTTATTTCAGGAAGCTTATAATATTCCCTGAAAACACTATGACCACGAACACAAATTTCACCTCGAGGATAAGGGTTATCCTTAGAGGTATAATTCATTTCTGGTACATCGACTAATTTAACTTCAACGCAAACTTGTGGTGAGCCAACGTGACCAGATTCGGTATCGCCAAGCAAAGACTTTTTGAAAAAAAACAAGATTAACTTGATAAATTATTTAATCGATAATAGAAAATTAATTAGTAAAAAAAAAATAATAATAATAATACTCACCATCGTTAAACAAGCAGCATTTTCTGTTTGACCATATCCTTCGTACACATCAATTGAGAAAGCAATTCTCAAGAAATTCATAACTTCAGCTGAAATAGGAGCGGCGCCGGATAGAATAACTTTTACTCTACCACCAAGTCTAGCTCTAATTGGAGCAAAAACTACGCGATCCCACATCCAATGATCAACATTTCCTTTATTCAACCCATTTTTCTTTGTATTATAAGCCGTAGTGAACATCAATTGTGTAACGCCACCTTTAGCCTGAATCCCGGCCATTACTTTATCATAAATACGATTAAGTAAACGTGGAACTGAAATGAATATAGTAGGCTTCAATTCAACAATATCATCTAATAATTTTAAAGTATTTCCTTGAGAAAATCCAATCGCTACACCTCCATAAATCATAGTAGCAGTATTAACAAATTCAAATATGTGAGCTAGTGGTAGATATGAAATATGTACATCATCACATGATGGTAAATAGCATTTCCCTTTTTCAGCAAGCCATCTGACACTAGCAACATTAGACATCACATTTTTATGAGTTAGCACTACACCTTTAGGTATACCCATTGTACCAGAAGTATAACAAATGATGGCAATATCATTAGGTCTAGGATTTTCCGCATTAACAGGATGAACCGATCCATCTCTTTCTACGACGATAAAATTTACAATTCTAACATTAAGTGAATTCGCAAGATTGGTAAATTCTTGATCATATTGACCTGAAACAATAATTGTTTGAAGAGTTGGTAATTTATTTTTCAACTTAAGAAGTTCTCGACCTTTATCAGTTGTTACCAAACAATATTCCATTTCAGTTTGGTTTATAATATGAACAATAGATTCAGTTCCTAACGTATCGTATAATGGAACTGTAATAAAATTATATTGATAACATGCAAGTTGAGCCATTATCTATAATTAATTAAGAAGTTAATTAAAGTTCTATAGAATAATATGAAGTGATATAACGAAAGAAATATTTACATATTCGGGATTATTGATTAAGAAGAACCCTAAAAAATTTTTAGGTTTTAATCCCAATTTTCTTAAACCTGAACCGAAATTCGCCACACGTTCTTGTACTTTGATATACGATTGCCAAACATAAGGTCCAGCAACACCATCATTGATTTCTCGATGTCCCAAGAAGTTTCCATCCCCTATTATTGTTTAAAATTTACAATCAAATAAAAGAAAAAGAGCATGAACAAAGGAATTTTTTTTCAAAAAAAAAATCAAAGATAATTTACCTGCTTCATTAATACCATGTAAGAAATTTTCGTACAAAGTAGTAG
The DNA here is from genome assembly GCA_003550305.1 of Glomus cerebriforme. Lineage (NCBI taxonomy): Eukaryota > Fungi > Glomeromycota > Glomeromycetes > Glomerales > Glomeraceae > Glomus > Glomus cerebriforme. Next base: position 21,291 of record QKYT01000256.1, read on the forward strand.
CATTAGGAGGGTGAGTTATTAATTTATCAGGGCAGAGGGAATTTCGACGGGGTTTTCCTTCTCCAGGAATATCGGGAGCATCAGCAACTTCGATTGAATATTGATATTTTTGTTGTATGTTCGGTTGTGAATTATTCATTTTTCAATGTAATGGTTTTTTTTAAAGTACCGTGTATATATATAAACGTTTTTTTTTTTAAAAAAAAAAAAAATTTAATAAAAAGAGGGTGTATTTATTTATAAATTTAAAATCACTAAAACAAGGTAAAAATATATGCATAAAAAATTTACTCATCACATCATTTATTTATTTATTTTTTTGAAATATATATATATAGGTTTTAAATAATTTCTTTAATANAAATAGCGGAAAAATTTTTNAAAAAAAAAAAAAAAAAATACTAAATGAGAACAACAGATTCATTTATCATAAATCTAAACTAAAAATGAAATCATTGCATACAATTTTAAAAAGGAAAAGATTATACTCATTATGGGGTTGAATTAAAAGATTTTCAATATAAAAAGCCACAATTTTCTTTGATGAACATTTATTTCCAGAAAGCGATCAAAAGGTAAAAATCAACAATCTCATTGGTACCTGCGCGTTTGTCACGTTTTATTTTCTTTCTATTCAAGAAACCAAACTAAAATGTGTTTCATCGACATGATTTTCAAATTTAAATAAAACACGTGATCAAATAATGGTCGCATTATTTTGCTTAACTATAAATGGTAAGTGATTTATCAAATAAAGTTTACATTATAATATCAGATGATTTTCAGATTTATCTTTTTAAAATGAATGGACAATAATTTCATTCACTAACAAAAATTATTCGAATTTCGAAGTCTTATAAAAAAAATCTTTAGCTGCTAAATGATCTGCGTTTAAATTTGTACTTCTTTTATAATCCTTTATATTTTTGAATACTCTATATTTTAAATAAAAAAAAAAAGTATATCCAATCATTCTTTTTCTTTTTACTAATATAAAGAATTATTAAAAAAACCTTTTCGTACATAAATACACGAATTAAAATTGTTTTTTAGTTGAATAATTTATCATTCGCATAACTATGTTACGTTATGAAGGGAGATGTATGGAGATTATACAGCATATACGAAATTAATACTAATTTATTGGGACACGAAAATATAAAAAAATATCAAAGCATTTTTAGCATTCTTTTCTATACGCTAAAGACCTTTCTTTCTCTGTTTGTCGTAATACCATCATGCTAATAAATTTCTCACGTTCATCGATTGTATTTTCATACTGTTTCAAATTTTCTTCTTTAACTGATTCATCTAAATTATAGAACATTTTTTTAATCGCCATCAATTGATCGGTTACGAATCTCACTGTGTCCGGTAAAGGAGATGCTAAATAAAAGGATGATAATATTAATTTTTTTTTTTATAATTGGATAACAAAAAATCTTTTTCTTTAATAATACCATTGTGAGCCTTTGCTGCAGTTCGTAGAAATGATATTTTATTTTCGGTTCGTTTCAACTTTTCAATTCGGGTTTCATATTTAATCAATTGCTTTTTTAGCTTAAGATTGAATAATTTTGCCTGAGAATTTCGATTTTTATCATATTAATAAATAAAAATTTTAATAAAACTTGTAAAAAAATTTCATAAAAATACCAAATTAAACAATTATTTACGGCCATAATTTTTTTTCGTAATAATTCAATTTCTTTATCAGTCTCTTTATCTAGGTTTTCATCCACATCAAAGTTCACTCCCTGAATCAAATTATAAATAGTTGTTATATAATGAAATAAAATAAAATAATTAAATAATAATTAAATTACCTCATTATGCTTTAATACGATCGTAACATTTTCACGTATAGCGAGAATTTTATGTAACGTATAAATTTCAAATTGTTCAAAATATTTATCAACCAAATTTTCCAACAAGGTTTCAATTTGATGTGTACCCTATTTCATTACAAAAAACATAAAGATACTTCATTCATAAATTTAATAAAATAAAAATGATGTTAATTTCTACATATATACCTGATCAACTTCTTCTTTATTTTTCAGTTCAGAATTAACAAAATTATCAATACCAGCAATAGCGATATAAATTAATTCATTAATAGAATTAATTATATCATCAACAAAACTTATTGGTAAAAAACCAAAATGTTCGGTTATTATTTCATTTTTTAAAGCGATATCATTTAAACACGTTATTTGATTATGATTTGAAGAACAACTATTAGGTTGGTTTGTATCATCCTGCTCTTCTTCGGAATCTGATATAAGGTCTAATAGTTTTGATATTTTTTGATATTGAATTTGATATTGTTGTTGTTCTTGTTCTTGACCATGGTGTTCTTGTGGTTGAGACATTTTAGTTTATGTGAATTATTTTAAAAAAGAAAGATCTATATTACCAATGAACATAGTGAAAGTGTCGCGCTTTTTATTTTACAGATAATCATTAGCAAATCATTATTATCCCGTGATCAACCTAATTATAGTAATTGAGCATACGAATTTTTATTTCATTTTGATACAATAAATATTATTTAATACTGTATAAACTAATGTTTAAAACTCTATTGTTTTTTTTGTATAATTAACTACAGTACAAACATGGCTAAGGTCCCAACACTAGCTAAACCAACAAAGATATTAGTATTTCTTAACTCTACACTAGGTTGAGCGGCATTTGTTTTTCCACTAGAAACAGGAGCACCACCACCATTTGTACCATCACCCAATGCTTTTGGAATATATTGGACACCATTTAAATTATCAACCACCGAAAAAACATTTTGACCACCTTCTCCTTCATCATAAAAATCTACGGCGATAAAATTTGGAATTTTACCGAAAGTTTGTTGGCATTGTTTAGCATGATTGGCCAAATTAGCTGAATTTGTAACGTTCGCCTCTTGGGGTTGAGGAAAATCAATCGGATCACCACCTGTAGAAAGCGTAGAGGATAAAACACCATATAGGAAATGATTTAGGACATACATCGGACGCACTTGATTTTTTGGTCTGTCAACCGTACATGTAAATCCATTCAAATCTTGATTTTGGAAAGGAGTTTCAAATACGTAATCATATTCTGGCATTAACCTACAATAAAATCGAGGGAGATGGTTCGTGAGCGGATTATGAGAAGAGTAAATAAAGAAGAGTTTAAAGTTACTTACCATTGAACTGAAGGATCAGCACCGGTATCGACGAAATTCACAGCCCTTTTACCACTTCCAATCATGTCATTCAAAGTAGGCCAATCTTTACCAGCCTCTTGAAAATGAGCATATTTGACAAATCCGGACTGAGTATAAAAATCATTAAAAGTGGCCGCGGGTACTTTACCGGCATTTTCCCAAAATATAGTAACAACTTCGTTTGGATTACTATCTAACCATGTAACAAATTGTGATAAAGTATCTTTTGCCGGACCATGATCTAATAAATCGCATGAATGATGACATAAATGTACTTCGGTTGTACTGTTCGCAGGATACAAAGCATCCAACATAAACCCTCTAATCCCGTCTTTCAATTGTGTTGGTATATCATAAAATTGGTTCGCCGCTATCGACTTACCAACAGCGTAGGCATTATGCGTTGTTGCATATGCTACATCAGAATATTTTTTATCACAAAGCTCGGTATATCCATTACATGCGTTTTGTGAACTAACTATTGATACCAATAATGTTATGGAAAATATAGTAATTGTTATTATTTTCATGATGAAAATTTTCCTTCTTTTTTTTTTTAAAAAAAAAAAATTCAAAGGTAAAGAGGATTTTTTTTTGTAAATTTATTTTAAATTTAAATTTATTAATCAATATAAAAATCCCCCTAGAATTTTTAATTTGAAAGTTCTTGGCTTATGATGGATTTTCACTTCTGAAAATAAATTTTACCGATATAAACCGTTTTTAGATATCTGTATCGCCTGAGGCGGTGTCTATTTATAAATTGCGTGAAATATTAATACCTTTACCGAAAATTTAGTCCCCGAAAAAAATTAACGGTAAAAAAAAAAGGAAAAAAAAAAGTTAAAAAAGAAAAACCCAACAGAGGGAAAAAAAAATGTGTATTTATTTAAGAAAAGGTTTATTATTATAATAATAATTGTGCATTTGGTGATACCAATAAAACATTTTACTTTAATAATAATTTATATTGTATTAAAAAAACTAATTTTAATCTCTTACTATATGAGGTATCTTCATAAATTAAACCAATCCTTAAATGAGTAATGATTTTATTAGTTGAAACAAGTTTCGTATTACAGATAATTCATTTAAAAGGTTATCTCTCCAAAAGTTTGGTTTTTCTATTCTCTAAGCCTTCTTTTTTCGTAGCCACGATCAAAGCCATTTTTATCTTTTTAATAAATTTTTAATTCAATTGTTTATTATATTAGTATTGTAAATCCTGTGTGAGATCATCTAACTCGAGTGGGAACACAATACTATCATAATGAAAGTTCATTTTCATAGTAATAAACATCTAAACATATAAATAGAATAATAAAATTAAAAAAATCTATTTGGTATCTATAATATCTTGGCAAATTTACTTGGCCTTGATTTCATAAGCGCACCGGGTAGATCAGGGTGTCATTGTGGCTTGTCATTTTTCTCCTCAAACGCGTAAAAATATTATATATATAAGTAAGGTTTTGTTAATAAAAGTATTTTATATTCTTACTCTTTTCGATGATACCCTTTTTAAATATGAAAAGATTTATTAATTAAAATAATCCTAATTAGCGATTTTAAGCAAAGTAATCAAGACGATTGGGTGGATATTGCACCAAGGAACCAATCTTATACAATCAATTTTAAATCTCCGATTAAATGCTATCCGTCGGAGTTTTTTTTTTACCAATAAGGAGTGATTTTTTTGATTGGCTGAAAAGCCCTGCCGTGGCTTATTTTCAGCCAATCATTTAACTATATAATACAATTACCGACTAAATTATAAACTCTGACCAGAATTACGATTATTAGCACTGTATCGAACTAAAAAAAAAACGTTTTTCGTTTTATACTGTTTTTAAATGTCTATTGATCACGAATTATATGAATGAGTGGGATTCAGTGTTATTTCATATTATACACTTTATTATACAATTCATTTCAGCATATGCAAATATGAAAAAAAAATGCAAAATTTTGAATCGGGAATTTGGCAAAGCACATAATAATTAATATATTGATATTATGTGCTATTGTGAAACATTAAATAAAGTAAAAGGTGAAGAAATTATTAACCCAAAATTGAAGAAACGGGTTGGGTAATGTTTTCCTGGTGATGGGATCTGATTTCTTTTTTCTAATTTCAAATCAATAAGATGAGTGATAATGAGTTCACTATTTCCAATCATTGATTGAGCAAACAAAAATATTTTTATATACATGCATAATTAATAAATTCAAAGCCGAAAATTTAATTTTTTCAATATTACATATGACTCGTCTAAGAATTTTTTTTATAATAAACCTGACTAATTATCCTTTAAAATATCAATCGTGCTGTACAAGTTTATTGATTGTCATTTTTTGTCAGATCGAATCGAAGAACTTGTGTTTATCTTTATTTAGGGTGATCGGGTATGCAAGAAGATTTCCAGAAAATTTGGATGATTCAAATAAACTATCATTATTCTCATCTTAGATATTTCTATTATATTGCAGAATAAATCATTAATATATACCCTATGATCCCAAAGGAGAACAACAAAGTCAAAAATATACCTACGATATTCTTCGTAGCAAATAGGTACTCAGAACACCGCAGGCCGAGTCATGCATTTGCCATAACTCAATTCGGTCCTCTATGAAATGCAGAAAAATTATTGAATAAAAAATAAATTACCATAAGTATAATGAAAACCTATTAGCTTCGAAAAAGTTTTAGGTGAACCACCAAAACTGCTCGCAATTTCTTTTATAATATAACCCACGTAGATCGAGGAATATCTTTATGTCCATACTCTCCACTCAAAGTGGCCTATTTCGATTAACATCTTTTTTAATTTCATAAGAGATATTCCGTCAGATTTCTGCTTATAAAGGAATTGACAGACTTTCATCGCTTTCTGCAAGACTTAGCAGATGAAAAATTTTCTTCTCCCTTTATATAAAAAGGCATCATTATATTATATTTATCAAAAACATCAAAAAATAAAGATTAAAAGCTTACATATGATAACATAGATAAGATTCTAAACCGAAAAGTAGTCCCATGACATATTAGACGAATAATAAGTATTTTTGAGCTTTTATATTTTCATTATACTATTGGTTGTGCAGAAAAATAAGACAACCGCAAAGTTAAAATACTAGGCCAATGAGAATATGAAAATTTCTCGGCGAATATCGCTATTGGTTCCGGACATATCAAATAGGTTTAATTAATTAAATTCTTTGTTTATTTGTAATAACCAGGACTCACCTTTTTATATAATTTCCAGCAATTACTATTCAGTCTAAGAATCAATCTTTAAGTAGTGATTTCATCGCGAAAATCTGATCGATAAAATACTCAAACATATAAAGTTCGTCAAGAGGTCCTTTTTTTTATTAATATACATGAGTACATGCGAGAAATTCTTAAACAAATGCTATACTATGCCCAAAATAATTATTTGTCCCCTTATACCTGAGGAATAAATGCTATACTAAGAAATATCGAAAAAAATAAGTATCTCAGTCAGCAAAAATATTTTTTATTGGTAAAACATTAAAGAATAAGCGTAACTTGTGCTTGTAATATGATTTTCTAGGTTAATAGTTGCAGGAATATTTTATCTTTACCTCTGTTTTATTCCTCTTAATTTACATACTTTAATGAAATGAAAATGCGTTATTAATATATGACTGAAAATCTTATGTCGCACAGATCCAATACCACTCCTATTGGTGGATAAGTACGTGATATTAATTTATAAAAATACGGTAACCACTTAATTTTTCTTTACTATATATTTACCACTTAAATTTTCTTAGCATATATTTAACATTTATTTGAGTAATTTTATATATAAAGAAATATCTAAATAAGTAAATACCCAAATTATATAGTGATTTTCTGAAAAATTGTGCTTATTCATTCGTTTTATATTGTAATATATGTAATAACAATCATTGTTAAATTAATATTTATTTAGCTGACTTCACTTCGCTTGAATAACAAGATAAATCGGCCAAATATAATTCGTTTTACACAACAAAGACGCTATCATCATGTTATCGCGAGATTGATCGACTGTGACAATATTTGCTTTTGGTACACCATTATTGTGGTTCAATTTTTCTACTGATTTGTATATGGGTTTAAATTACTTTCCTTTATTGTAATTTAATTAAACATGTGTAACATCCATAATTTCAAAAACCGCATTTTTTACACAGCATAAAAAAGAATTTTCGCGCCTTTCTTTTTCTTTTATAAAGAAATGATTCAAAAAAAGGATGCATTGAATTTTTACTAGTTAATGATATCCTTTGAAATGGACTTTTCTGAAAAAAAAAGTAAAATTAATAAATATATAAGGAAAAGTAAAGTATTGGTTTAACCGTTACATTGTTTACTAAAACGTAAATCTTTTAATTAAAAAAACCTTGAACCCGAATAAAAGAATGAAATATATATTATTGAAAATTAATTGTTGTTTATAAATTTTGTAACCGTTGAACCGTTGTACATTTATAAGATGCAATTTGTCATAAAAAAAATAAAATACATCAGATATCAAATTCATGAGCATTTCGGATTTATTATTTATTCATTTATTTATTTATTATTTATTTTTTTATATATACTGTATATAAAATGAAACCTGCATTTTTTTTTGTAAAATAAATTTTTTTTCTTCCCTCCCCCCTTTTTACCACTCCTTCTTCCCTTTTAAAAAATTTCTTGATGTATATTCAAGATTAAATTTTTAAATTAAATCATTCATTCATTCATCTAAAATTACCGTAATTTTTCAATCTAAAATACTAAAATCTTTTTAAATTTTAATATATATATATTTATATAAAATGGGAAGAAAATTATTTAATGGACCACTTTCTTTAATATTAACGTTGACGACGTTATTATTTTTGGTGTCATTTGTTATTGGCCAAGTACCTGCTCCCGCTCCCGCTCCTGTTCCTGCTCCTGCTCCTGCTCCTAAAACCGTTGCGAAAGCACCTGCTAAGGATCCCAAAGCAGCTCCTGCTAAAGAGAAAGCAAAAACAAAGAATACAAAAGTTGGAAATAATGAAAAAAATGCAAAAACTGATGCAAAAATTAATCCACCTAAATTACCAACTCCACCTACAACGCCCGCCCCACCTCCACCAGTTCCCAAAGTTCCTCCAACAACACCAAAAACACCAACAACAGCAACGGCCCCTCCAACGACTAATACGGTAGATCCTAATTTGGCAAAAGAATGCAATGATTGTTGGACTAGTAAGAGATCAGAATTACCAGCATGTAAAGGAATAACGAATGACGAATTTGCTGCATTTAATCAATCACCTTCTTCACCGAAAGTTGCAAGTTGTTTATGTATATTTGCCAATAATATGCAACAAGTTTTTAATGATACTTGTAGCGCTGTTTGTGTTGATCAAAATGTAATAAATGATATTAACAATCAAGGTGCTCAATTTAAAACTGCTTATAAATGTGATGATAATGGTAATTCTATTTTGGGTCCTAGTAATCTTGCTGCTGGAAACCAAACAGCCTCGGCCATTTCAAATATTTCCAATGGAAATAATATGTATCTCGTATCAACTTTCATGATTGGAATGGTTTCGTTCTTATTCTTTACTTAAATAATTTAATCTAAAATATATATATAGCAATGGCACCTGGAGTGTCTATTATTTCATTGTATCTATTATATCTTTTATTTGTAGAATAATATTTTTGGATGATAGAGCGTTTATGAATTTTTTTTAGTAAATTAATTTAAATTACGGTAATTTTATTTTAATTTAAAACAACCCGAATACAAATTTTACCTCTATACAATCTCTTAATCATGTTAAAGAAACGCAATTATTAAACATAATTCAATTACTCATCAAAATCTTCATTTTAGTCTTCACATTGAATCGTTTTAGTTTCTTTTTTTTTTTTTTTTTTTTTTTTTTGTCTTTTTTTTTTTTTTTTTTTTTGTTCTCAAATAAATACATTATATCATNAAAATCTTCATTTTAGTCTTCACATTGAATCGTTTTTTTTTTTTTTTTTTTTTTTTTTTTTTTTTTTTGTCAAAATTTCCATATTTTTTTTTGTTCTCAAATAAATACATTATATCATATAGTGTATGTCATGCGCCTATGCTAAATTTAGATTAAATTATATCTGTTATGCAAGTAACAAAGTGTATGTATCACAAAAGAATATAAACAATTACAGTATATCTTATATTATAGAGAATCAGTAATATAACATAAATTTTATTACAATTATTTGTTAATTACTCAATAACTAAAATCCAGTCATTTCTAATACAACTCATACTAGTAATTTAGAGCAAATTAACCCTTTTTTAAAAAATTAAAAAATCAGTTTTTTGTGATTTTCTTAACATCTAATAATCCAATTTGTATAAACTTTTTTTATTACTGTTTTCAAAATAGTGTGTTCTTTACATATCATCTCTAAAAATAATTGATTTTCAAAAATTTGTGAAAACTGGTATATGATTATATGGGAAAAGGCCAATTATCAGTGATTTTCAGAAGAAATTTTGGAAAATCTAAGTAATTTCTTTGTTAAAATATTAGTATTATATAAACTTTTAAAAACTTATTTATAAGAAAACTACTCAAAAAATTGAGATTTTCTATTAGAAATCACTGATAATTAGCCTTTTTCTATATAATCATACAATAAAATTGTCAATTTTTATAAATTCTTGGAAATCAATTATTTTTAAAGATATTATATAAGAATTATACTATTTAAAAAATAGCAATAATTTGTAACTAATAAGTTCTATAAAATAAAAAAAAATTTATCCAAATTGGATCACTAGATGCTGAAATAATTGTAAAAAATAAAAAATAAAAAGAGCAAATTAAACAAAAAATCAGTTATGAATTTTATATTAGATATCTGAAATTCTTAATAACTTACTATATATAAATTTTATATAATAAAATTTTAATAATGCATGATTTTTTCTTTTTGTTATTAGTTGTTACTATTAATTTTTCTTCTCTATAAGTTTTTCTTTTTATAATTCATTTTTTATTTCTTAAATACTTTATATAATATAAAAATTTCTAAAATAAAATTATATATATAATGAGTAAAATTCTAATAAAGTGCTTTAATATTAGGAATTGAAATAGTTATAATTATTAATTAGTTATAACTAACTATAATTATAACTAATATTAGTTAGAAAAAGTTTCTGATTATTAATTGATTATTTGATTAATTATTTAATATTTGTATTAAAAATTTGGTAAAAACTATTATATTAATTAATTAAATAGTTAAATATATTTAAAATAACTTTTAAAAATTGTTTAAAAATAATTAATTAAATGATTAATCAGTTAAAAATTATAACTAATAACTAACTATATTTAACTATTATCATTTCTATTTAATATTAATATTTAATATTATTTATACATTTTTAAAAAGTATTAAAAAAATTTTTTAGTAAAAAAAAAATATATAAATTTAAAGTCAAGTATTTTTCATTAAAATTATAATAATTTTTGGCATATATTATAAAACTTTATTAAAAAAGAATATTTAATTTCAAATGTATATAAAAATAAAAATAAAATATTTTAAATATATTATATATTATAAACTATAATACTTTAAATATCTTATAAATTTTAATAATCAGAAAAATATTTATATATAATTTCTAATTTTTAAAACAATAATATTAATAAAAAATATTTTTTTTTTTATATAAAAATCAGAAAATTTTTTTAATACAAAAATTTGCATAAATTTATAAAATTTTATGGTATAATATTTCAAAAATCTCTGAAATACTTAATAAGTTTATAGTTTCATAAATTTACATAATATTATATCAAAATCTTCTGTTAGTTTATAGTTTTATAAGATTTATATAATATTATGATTAAAATATTCCATAAGTTTATAGTTTTATAAGATTTATATAATATTACAATCAAAATCCTTTGTAAATTTACAGCTCATAAAGTTTTATAAAATATTATGATCAAAATCTTTCATAAATTTACAGTTTTATAAGTTTACAAAATATTATGATTAAAATCCTTTATAAGTTTACAGTCTATAAGTTTTACAAAATATTACAGTCAAAATTTTTTATAGATTTACAATTTCATAAGTTTTACAAAATATTATAGTCAAAATACTTTATAAGTTTATAACTTATAAGTTTTACAAAATATTATAATCAAAATTTTTTATAAGTTTAGTTTTTATAAATAAATTTACTGATTATAATTTTTTATAATGCTAACTATTGAGAATAGTTTATGTAATATTTTATCATTAATTATTAAAATTTTAATTACTTTAACTAAATTCTATATTAATCAACAAAAAAATATATAAGTATATACTAGTATATACTTTAAAGATATTTAATCAATCAAAATTAGTTATCGATGTTAATAATTTAAATTATGCATTTATCAGAAAATTTTTAGACTGTAGTGATCTGTAATTTTTGCTGATAGATCACCATTTTTTTTTTATAAAAATTTGTATAAAATAGCAGAATTATTTTTTTTAAAATTATTTTTATAGAAATCTGTAATAATTTTTAAAATTGAGGTTTTAACAGATATTTTAACAAAAATTTTTGGATATTTTCAAAAACATATAAACCTTTATTATACTTAAACTTTTTATTGATTAATTCCAAACTTTAGAATTAGCATTATATATTAATAATTTAGTATAAACTTTTATTTTTCATTAAACTTGTATTTTTAATTTTATTTAACTTCAAACTTATATTTTTAATCTTATTTAACTTTAAACTTATATTTTTAACTTCATTTAACTTTACACTTGATTTTTAAACTTTGTCTAATTTTACACTTAAATTTTTTTTTGAAATTTGAACTAAATTTAGTTTTTTTATTTAAAGATTTTAAAATATATATTTATTTAATAAAAAATATTTTTTTTTATCAAATCTTAGTATAATATATATCTTTTAGTTAATAAAACTAATTGGAATCATGTTATATTCTTCAGTGTAATAAAGCTGCAAACAATCATAAAAGTTAGGTTTTATTAAGTAAATATCATATTAATAGACAAGAGCAAGTTCATATGATTCTTTAAATAACTTTTAAAGGAATTTAAATAATAACAATACCTTTTAAAAATATAATCTATTAAAGATATTAAAGTAAAAAAAAAACTTGTATTAAAGAGTGAAAAATTCTTTATTTTTAATAAATTTATCAATTTAATTTATTTTTAACAAATTTATCAATTTACTTTATTTTTAACAAATCTATCAATTTACTTAATTTTTAATAATATATTGATTTACATTGATTTACTTTATTTTTTAAATAATTCTGCTAAATAATACTAATATTAATTTACTTTAATTTACTTTGTCTTTAGATCTATTTTATTTGGATTTACTTTTTAATAATATCTGATGATTTATTACTGATTTATTATGCAATTTTTAAATATATATAAACACATTTTTAATTTAAAAGATATAAAAGATTTTTTACCTTTTTTACTTTAGATCTTTTTGATTTTACTATGATTAAAAAAACTATTAATAGTAAATATTACAATAATGAATCTCAAAATAAAATATTACTTGGAATAGAGCAGTTACAAGTAAAAGCTAGCCAAACTACTGAAAATATCTTTTTACAAATATTATTATATAATATGTAATCTTTAAATATATATATAAAATTGATTAATATTATAAGTAACTGAATTAATCTTTAACTTTTTATATCTAAAAAGAATTATTTGCAATACTTTTATCTTCAAAGATATATACTATTACTTGTACTACATACACTACTCAGAGTAATATTAAAAAATTACTTCTTTCTTCTCAAGATATGGTTGATTATGCAATCCTTCTGGTCCTTTTGATCTTTTTTCTTAGAAGATGATAGATATCAATACCAGTAATATTCAAAGAAATTCACTTGATTCTTCTTTGATGAAAATAATTAAAGATGATAATAATTATAATGTTGATAATATTAACAATTTTTTACCTGAATTTTTCTTATTACCTATAGAAAAATCATCATCAAAATTGCAACTCAAAGATCTTAATTTGAAGACTAAAGATTTTAATTATACTATAGTGATAATTGAAAATAAAATTAATGTATTACAGGTATATTAATAATGAGTAGTGAAAAAATTCAAAGCTGATCAATAAGCTTATTGTAACTGATGAACTATCAGATAGTTTTTGAGTAAGTCTACTTTATAATTAAAAATTATTATTATAATATACAGCTTGCATATAAAGAAGTTGCAAAGCAAATATCTTACAGATTATGCATTCTAATATATTGATAGCATTAGTCAAAATAACTGGCTTTCAAAATTTTTAGACCAGATTTTGCCAGAAGTAAATGAAATCCTAAAATTTTTAATATAAATGAATTCTGATTTTTTTGTTTGTTTAAATTAATAGTAAATATTTAAAATGCAATATTTGCTGTATTTAGTGAGAAACAATTGGAATATATTGATAGTACAACTTCATTTTTGAAATTAGCCAAATGAAAGATGAATAAAAAGGAGACCCATTTATTTACCCAACAGTTATTTCACTGACAGTCATTTTCTGACAGGGTCATTTTTCTGACAGTCATTTTCTCAACAGGGTCATTTTCCTAACAATCATTTCCCTGACATCTAATATACTTTACATTTTAATCATAATTTATATTTTTATGTGTCAATAATCAATGATTTATTACACTTTCTAAAATATTTTCCAAAAATTATTCTACTGTTTACTGTAATGCGAAATAAAATAAAAAAATATAATAATTTTAGTAATATTTAATGTAAATTCTTCAGTATTTAATGTAAATTATCTAACATCATAATCTGATCCCAATAGGAACTTTTATGTCCCTTAATATTAGATGTATGTGTAGATAATTTTTGCTAGTATAAAAATAAAGATAAAATTAAAATTAAAAATAATTATTAATTTTTGAAAGGATTAAACTTAAAATTAGAGCTTCGATTGGATCAGATCAGTTCGGTATTTGCTAAAACTGATACTGAACTGAAATTATCAGTATCGGTATCAGTAATTTACTGAAACATTCAGTTCAGTTTTTAACCAAACTAATACCGGTCGATAAATACTAAAAACTGAACTGATTTACCAATTTTTTTTGTAAAAAACTTGTATTAATTAGACCTCCAAACAAGTTTAGATCAATTGAGTTGAATCAAAGTCAAAAGATCTTTAATTTGTTATAGCATGCCTCGATATAATGAAGTTGCCATTCGAACTGATCAGTTCTTCATTATAAGAATGATTTTATTGCACAATACCAAATATGTGATCACATTTTATATAAACAGATTTATAAAAATTGTANNATTACTTTNTATAAATAAATATNAATTNATATTTAAGNNTTTTTAATTCAAAATTGNAATTAATGTCAATAAGAAACAATTTATAAAATATAAATTTGTATATATTTTAAAAGATTTATTTATTTAAAAAAAATGATTATTATTTAACATCCTATACTACAGGATGATATTTATAATTGCAAATTACTGAGCATTATTGCCTAGTAGTTGGCAAGTTATGGTTGCGTCTTCAGGTGTATCTCGTCCCTAAAAAAAGTAAATATACTTAATATAAATCTGAAAAATTAATTCATTCATTTTAATAATTACCCGGTCATTCTCAGAATTTAGTTCTGAAGGTATGATAATATTTTTTCCTGGTATATGACCACCTCCCTCCTCTTCTCGCACCATTGCGCCAGTTGCAAAAATCCTAAAAGATATTAATTATATTGTTATTAAGTTATATCTATTTCCATATTATTATTTATTATTTACTTACCCCGTAATCTCTAACTAAATTTTTCCATTTTTGCTCGCATTGGCGAGCAGTATAAGTTCTAGTATATTTCCTATTTATTCTTTGGACAACACTTTTTCAGAACTCCACTTTATTGCCTCTAAAGCTTGTATGAAATTTGTCATTCCTTCTCCTTCTTTCTAAGACCAAAAGATCTGTTTTGAGGTTTCACCAGATGATTCTTATTGTCATTTTTATTTTACGATTATTGAAAAAAAATATATAAAAAAATGTTAAAAGTTCAAAATGCGAAAGTTAAATGATGATAAAAAAAAAATACTTTCTTTTATAAAAAAATTTTAATTAATCGAAATACTGATTTGATATTTTAGGAAAACTTAGATCAATACAGTAAATACATGATTGAAATACTTAATACTGTACAATAAGAACTCTTTATGTTATTTTTGTATTCCTTAAAAATATAAAGTCAAGTAATTATACAAATTAGG
>QKYT01000256.1:51504-63592 GCA_003550305.1 Glomus cerebriforme
GATCCAAAAAGCAATTTTATTTCTCCCCGAAATTGAAATTTGGGTTACACAAGATTCCAAAAATGGAAATTATTTTGTCGATCACTTAAATTTTGGCCGGAATTACCGGAATTACCAAATTTGAAAAACACCGGTGATGATCACCGGCGGTGATAAATAGCAAACTCCTTTTTTGTTTTAAAAAATTTTTTTTTGACCAAATTTTTTAATTTATATTATTTTTTTTTTTTTTGAAGATATGTTAAATCATAAACACTTTATTCTGTATTAATACAAATAGTGGTATACAATATTTAATTTATATTATTAGATTTATAATTCAAATTTATATATTATATAATATCTGTTAATATTTTCATATATATTATAATTAGTATAAAAGTACAACCTAATTTAAATTTAGTTTATTTTTTTATTATTATTACAATAATTTTTAAACTGATTAATATTTCAAATATTATTTTATTAGTTTTAAAATAAATTGAATCTAAATAACAGATAATATTTTAATTACCAGTATTTAGCATTTATTTTTATAATTTATCTATGAAAACTTTTATAGAAAATAACTTGTCAAATATACTTATATTAAAACTTATCATTACTAATAAAATTTTACGTTAAATAAAGTTTAAATTAGGTAATAATAAGTTTTATAAGAAAATAAGCTCCTGTATCAGCTTATTTTTTTGTAAGATATCGAAGAAAAATATTATGAGCACTATTAATATCTTTATTAAGGTTTGTTTACATTAAGGATAACAAAACATTTTAGATTCATCTAACTTTTTATGAATATAATCACAGAATTTACAAGTTTTACTTGTACATTCTTTTATACAAATTACTTATATACTTTATAAATCAAATGCTGTTAAAAGTAATAATGTAACTATATATATATACATGGCTTAAGTAGTTTTAAAACTAATAATTTTTTAGATTTAAAACAAGATAATTTATGTATCATTACCCATATCAAATTATTTCTTGAATGTAAAATTTAGGTAGTAATATTATACAATAATTTTTATAAAGTCATTTAGTTAGCTTATAATGATAATCATTTACAAGATAACAGATTCTTTTGTAAATTTATAATATTATAATATAATATAATTTACAATTAAAAGTAGTAAATATATTTTAAAATTATAAATAAATATTAAATAAATATTTAATTAATAGTTCTTTATGGATAGGATAAGATTTCTCAGACTGGATTTGTATTAATTTGTTTGGTAATAGCAGTCCTATTTTCCATCCTATTTTACCGGTAGGTTTAAAGTAACTTTATCAGGTATTTTCATTCCTTTCCAAAATTACAGGTATATTTGATCTAAGGGAAGATTGTTTTTATCTTTCACCTGTAATAAAGTAAACATAATATCCCTTTACAATTGTGATGATATAAACAAATAATTGTAACATGCAATATGTATACCAGTAATCTTATTTTTGACAGTGTATTCTTGAATAATAGTTAATAAAGTTTATACCTATAAAGGAATTTAAAAAAAAAATAATTAATTAATAAATAATAAACTCTATCTATAATATTTTTGCTTATTTTTTTTTATGAATTTGATCATACTTGCTTTAGAATTTGTTATATATATATATGACATAATTGATAAATTCAACTAATATCATTTTTATCCCATTTAATAGCAATTCTATTTGGATTATAACTAGTTATAAAATTATGTATATTTGAATTTAAAACAATTATTCCTATTAAATTATTAAATATATAAATTAATTTTCTTAGAATTTAATTTTTTATTTTATTATTTTAAATAAATTAAAATAAATAAAAATATTTTCTTATATTTCTGAAAATAAAGAACCTTAGTTTTTAATTCTTATCTCAAGTGATTAAGAAATACAAATACAAAATTTACCTAGTCAATTTACCAGAAAATAACTATCATATTTAAGTTATTCTGAAAAAGACTTTACTAACTTAATTTTATGATGAAATAAATATTCATTATGAGATTTATCCTAGTATTTAAAAAGTATTATAAGACTGTTAAGAATCTTTTTTAGAATGAAATTTCATATTAAATTTTTTATAATTTGTAGTAAAATTAGAAAAATATTCTTTAAGCAAATTATTTATAATTTTATCTCATATATCATAAAATATTTCTAAAACCCATTTAAAGTTTGTATTATTTTTAAAATTTATAGAATTAAAACATCATATTTTTTAAATCCTTTTTTTTTTCAATTGACATCTTCTTTTTTGAATGCGATAAGATATTGATTATACATTTATCATACTGGTTCTATTCATTATCTGAATTTTATTTGCTCCTTCTAAGTGAAAAAAAGGTAAATGCATTATACTTTACCTGAAGGTTTTTTTATTTCTTTCTTTTTAAATAGCATCTTTCTTTTTTTTTGCAATTTGTGACAAAACATAATCCATTATATTACATAGTAATATGTCCTTAATTAGGATTTATTAATAAGTACTGCAATACCATAATCTATAACTATACTGCAATTACTATATTTTAATATATGTTTGCAATCTGCAATTTTTTGAAAAACAGTTGAAAACACATCATAGATGTTATATCACAAACACTGTAATAATTGCAAGTAAGTCTTCTATAAATTCTTCAGTTTCACTATCATTAATACAAATGTTTGAATTATAAATGCCATCCAAATTATTTTGAAATGTCATAAATATAATTTGAAATATACAAATTCATTTGGTTTATATATAATTTATTAAGTAAAATAAGTGCCAAAATAATTTGGATTAATTGATTTTAGGATTTGTGTAACATCTATAGTCTAAACTGAAAACTATAAGCTATATCCAGCTTTTTTCAAGAATCCACTCCATAAGTTCAGATCCAAAATAACACAAATAATCTTTTTGGATAATCACTACTTCTTCAATTTCATTAGAGTATACTCATTCCAAAAGAGAAACAAACCCTTTGTGCTTTCAGTTAAATTCTAAACTGATGTCACTGCTAATTTTATATTCTGGATAATGTTATCAGAAGTCTGTGATTTGTAGTTCAAGATCATCTTATTGATGTTTTAAACTGACTCTGATATAGCAAACTTTGGCCTTTTGCATGGGTTGCTAATCATTTCCAAAGCCTCTGTATACATCTGTATTTGAGTAGAGTCATTTTTCTCCAGGTATTTTAACATAGTAGCCTTTTTGAAAGCAGCCTATTATCATAACATTTCAACTGAGACATCATATGTCTCTTGAATCTTTTTGGCACTTAGGTAATCTTACTTTGATCCAGATTGTATTTTGTTTCTTACTGTAAATAAAAAAATAAAATATGTTCTTTGTTTAAGAAAGTGAGATAATAATAATACAGTATTTGTAAAACATAATTTTCCTTATATAAAACGCAAAGAAAATTAAAACAATATTAATTAATAATACGAAGTGTGTGTTTTATTAATTATTCTGGAATGTTCGAAAATGTTAAAATTATCAAATTACGTGACTGAATGTGTAATACGTCACTTCAAAATATATCAATACATACCATATTTATATAAAACGTACTTCACGTTTAAAATGAAAGTTATTGTGACAGGAGCTTCTGGTTTATTAGGTCGTGCTATTTATAAAACTTTTCGAGAAGCAAATTACGAGGGTATTCATTTTATCAGAAATTTTTTAAATAAATTAATTATATTTCAGATAAATAGGAATTTTTTTAATAGATTTATTTTTAAAATAGTTATTGGACTTGCAAAAAACAGAGTAAAAAATGATTTTAAACAGGTTAATAATCATATTCAATTTTTCCTTTTTATTTATTTCATTTATTTAACTGTAAAATTGTTTCTTTTAATAAAGGTGGATTTAACTGATAAATCAGCTGTCGAATTATTAATTGAAGAGATTAAACCTGATGGTAAAATCTTTTTAATTCTTAAATTTGAAAATAAATCATAACCAAAAAACTATAATTTTTTTTGTTTTTAAAAAAAAGTAATTGTTCATTGTGCTGCTGAAAGAAGACCTGATGTAGCAGAAAGAAACCAAGAAGCGACTTTCGAAGTATGTTACAATATTTACAATTTTCACTTTAAAATATTTAACTTTAATACTTATGAATTCCACAATTAATACAGTTAAACGTACATGCAACAGAACAACTTGGCATATTATCATTAAAATATAAATTTTTATTAATTTATATTTCAACAGATTATGTATTTGACGGAAAGAATCCTCCTTATGAAGTTAATGATACTCCTAATCCAGTAAATTTTTATGGTAAGTGCTTTTTTTTATTCATTAACACACTAAAAATTATTTTAAGGCTAAATTAAGAAATTTTAATTTAGGAAATACAAAGTATCAGGGAGAATTAGCTATACAAAAGGTTAATCCCGATACTATAATTTTAAGAGTACCTATATTGTAAGTATTGCGAGTTGTATCATTTTTTTTTTTTTTTGAAACCGTGTATCAGAAGCGAGAAAACTCTAATCTATATGACACATTTTCTATACTTAGATACGGCGAGGCGGAATTCCCTGGCGAATCAGCTGTGAATATATTAGTTGATATTGTAAAGGTGATATTGCTATTTGCTTCCATTAAGTTCTGCTAGAAGTTTTATTAATTTTAGGGGTTTTTTATTTTTTTTAGGATTCATCAAAGAGGACTGATATAAACAATATTTCTATAAGATATCCTACAAATGGTAATATAGATTATTTACACGTACCTAATTACGCGTCTTATATTAAATATTAAATATTACTTTTTTAGTCGATGATATTGCTAGAAGAATTAAAGATCTTACAGGTATTTGGTATTTATTTAGTAAATTCTCTTTATATCATATCATATTTTTAGATTTCTAATAAAATGTAATTTATTTTATTATAGGAAAATATGTTGAACAGAACATTCCAGGAATAAAAGGGATATTCCATTTTAGCGCAAATGAAAAATATACAAAATATGAAATGTGTAGTAAGTTATTTATTTATAAAGATTTTTTTTTATATTTTAAAAAAATTAACCAATTCTATTTATCTATTTTTTAGAAACCTTTGCTAAAATATTAAATTGTTCAATTGATCACTTAAATCCAATCGATTCAGTTGCAGGTACAGTACATTAAACCAATATTTAATTTTTTTTTTGTCTCTAAATATTCTCGTTACATTTTTAAATAACTTTTATAATTTCATAATTGATACACTTATTTTTAGCGAACCAACCTTTTGATTGTCACTTATCAAATAAAAGACTTGAAGAATTGGGTATTAATACAAAATGTATTGGATTTGAAGAATGGTGGTCAAAATATCTTGTACAATAATTATCGATGCTCAAAATATTTGTGTAACTATAATGCTAAATTATTAACGCACATCACATCATGATGATTAAATTTTTCATGTGAAATTTTTATCTTCTTTTATTAAAAATTGTTATTATTTAATAAAATGGGGAAGTTCAAAAGCTTATTTTAATTTTATCTATTTTGCCCCAAAAAATATGTCGATCTTTTAAACGTTTTTATTCGACGGTTAAATTTATACGCGCAGTAGATTTGTTCAGGTTTAACGCGCATTTAATGATAAAAAAAAAACATACAATATAGATCGAAACCAGAATTATATTTTTTTTAATATCGATACTAAAAATACATATATTAGAAAAATTACTGAATCAGCAACATAAGTAGATTCCAATACTTTAAATGTATAAATTTATTACGAATGATTTTATTAGTAAAGCAGGAAAACAATGTGTGTATATATATATATATAAAGACTATATAATATGTGTATAATAAAAAGTATCAAAAGTATTTAAAATGTATTTTTATTAATTCTACAATTGTATGAAAAGATAAATGAAAGTACATGAAATAAAAATATTTATTTTAAAGTTTTGGTGATGGAAATTGTCACTTGCAACCATTTCATATGTTGAATAAATGCCATATATAAAATATTTTTTTTATTTTCATCCAGCATCACCTCCAGTCAATGCAATAGATCGAAAAGATTATTGAGATTTTTTAGTGGCATCTTGACCTGCAATGACAGTCATGAAACTTAATATTGCTCCTTTAAACCATTCTAGATCTTTTGGAATATCTTTAGGAACTCCATTATTATTAGTTTGTCTTTTTGAGCCTGCATCATTTGTTGCACTTCCAGCAGATGAATTATTATTGTTGGAATTATTATTATTATTATTACCACCAAGATGAACGTTACGATTAACGTCAACACCATCCCATGATTGATCAAAATATTTTTGTAAGAAATCCTCCCAATCGTCACCCATCATAGCTATTCTTTCCCTAACTTCACTTTTCAACTGTGCCCAAACACGTGAAGTACGGAATAACCTCCGGGTATCATCGTAGAACGTTAAAAGGTATGAAATAAAAAATATGAAACATACTGTCGTTATACAAAAGGAGTATAATACCATTAAGGAAACACCTTTTACTGCCGAAGATGAAAGAACTCTTCTTGGTATATTAAGAGGACGAAGAAGCAGCGCCGTAAACAATCCTCTTTCATTATTATTAGAATTATCATGAGTTGAAGACGTTCCCGCAACATCATTTCTAAATACATTTGACCCATTCGGTGTTATATTATTTTGTTGTTGTGATGGATAAAAATTTGCTTGACTGATATTACTGAAGTAAGGATTTTGATGTCCTGAAGGTCCTGCAGGATAGTCAAAATCATTGATATCGTCGTACGGACCATACGACGGTGGTGGAGAGTTCGTACGAGGAGACATTTGTATTTAAACTTTTAAAATAATTCTTCAAAATTTAAATTGACACTAATGCTTTTATTCCGTTAAGGTATTAAAAAAAAAACTTTTTTCTTAAATCTATTAATGTCTTTTTTATGAAAAATAATTTCTCCAACAAAAAAAAAATTCTCCGGTCCTATTTATTATTATTCAGGAAAAGAATATTGAATCCAAAAAAAGAAATGTGAAACTTTATTAGTAAAAAAAAGTTTTTAAGCAGAGAATACTACCCAAATAAAGTTTTTTAACTTTTTTCTTCTCTAAAATGAGATGTATTATAATAAACAAAACCCAAACAATCAATAATTATAATTTTTCATATACTTACGAACTCAATAAAAAGGAAGTAGGTTGCGGTAAAAAAAAAAAAGAATACTAAAAGAAAAAAAAAGTTGTTATAAACTTATTTATATAAGAATGATTAACTGAAGTTAGACATACTATACTTGAAAAAAAACACGGGCCCTATTCATAAAAAACATTTATTCCTTTCTTGTTTTTGTTTCAGGCGTTTGTACTTCAGAGAATTACCAAATTTTATTAAAATCACAAGGAATCGGAATCCCTTTTTGATGTCATCTTTTTTTTTTCTAATAAGATAATTGGACAATTTCGATGAAAGGTGGCTTGGAATTTGGAAGTTGGAAGTTACTCATGAAAATCCGTTTTTTTTTTGAGCGCCATCTGTTAAAAACTTGCTTTTTGGTTGTGCAAAACTTCTTTCCTCCTTGAAAAATTTATTTTTGAATCCACGAGCAATTAAAAATTTAAAAATACATAAGGAAATCATTCTTTTACATTCGCATGGTTTTTTGGTGCTTACCTTGTAAAGAAATTGATATGTATATAACATCCTTGATTTTGATAATAATTGTTTAATTTCAATGCAATGTTTTATTAAAAGACAATATTTGTTGTACTTTTAACTATCTATACAAAGGCCGAATCATAGTTTAAACCATTTGGCACGTGATCAACTTGAGATTTTCAAATGATTTTCGCAGCAAACATGATAACCAAATCATACTAAACCATTTTTGGAATGTCTATTATAAAATATTATGCCTATTATAGATTATAGAAAAATACACCGTTGGTCTTTGAAACTGATCATGGATCAAGGTCTGGATAACCAAAGTTAATTACTGTGAAATAATCACGGAACATTTGGAACAATTTTATATCTTGCGATCACTATCATTTTGAGCAAAGTCTGGAAATTTGGCAGCTCACAATAAAATTATTATTCAAACACGAGGGTATCAAGCAATATATATAGGTCATATGATAGGAAATTTTGAAAATTTTACAATAGTTCTACGCAAAAGATAAATAAGCTTCGATTTTCAACGCCTATTACTTCACCATAAATATAAATATAAAACAACTTTTTTAGCATGATAATATGAGCATAATATTCATATTCCATAGTCATGTGATTTTAGTAAAAATATTGTGGATCTGTTTCTTTCTCTTTCAAAAGATCATATAATTTAGCAAATCCATCTTATAAGTTTTTACTTTATGTAATATAAAAATAAGTATATTTTAAAACTAAGCAAATAATCTTATTACCTATATATATATTATGCAGAATCCTTCTACTATATTGCTTAGTTTATATTTTATAAGTTTATGTTTTGTAATCAAGATTATTAAATTGCTATATACTTTAAATTCAGATTCTTCTACACTGGCCTACCATAAATTACCAGATTTTTTTACTATTTATAAAATTTATATGTAAAATTGAGAATTTTATGCATATATAAAAATTTTTTTTGTACTTAATAAATTGAATTTTTTTTAAAAAAAATTTAAAATATGATATATTAAGTTTATTATGTAGAAAATTAATTAATATTTAGTATGTCCACCTTTAGTTTTAATTAGAATTTTAATATGATTAGATAAACTTAAAATTAAATTATGTAATGTTTCAATAACTGATTTTTTTCCATTCCTCCTATACTATGTTAATTAATTCCTGTTTAGTTTTAGGCAAAGGTTTTCTTTTTGAACCTGATGATCCAAATAATTTCACAAGTTCTCAATTGGGTTTAAATCTAGGCTTTGCATTACCCAATCTAATATTGAAATATTATATGTTCTCATCCACCAAATACTATAATTTGATGTATAACATAAAGTTCCATTTTGCTAAAAAATGAAAATGATCCAACCTCATACCAACTAAAATAACTTCAAAACATCACCAAACCCTTACTAAACTTAACTGTAGACTGAATGCAATTTTTACTGTAAGCTTCTTTAGAACTTCTCCAAACTCTTACTTGACCATTTGATTTAAAAAGAGCAAATCTTGACTTTAGTTATTTGACCATACTATCTGTTTTTATTTATTTTTCTAGTTTCATTTTTCTCTAAACTATCTCAATTGATCCTTTCACTATTTTTTAATTAAAAGAGGTTTCTTATATGTAAAATAATTATTAAGACTCACATTATGAAAATATCTTCTAATTATATTATTACCCAAATTTATACTAAAGTTAGAGTTTATCTTCTTTATTATGTTACTAAGAGAAGAAAACTAGTTAATACAAATAATATATGCAGAACTTATGTATTATATTAAGTAAGAATTTTTGAATGCTCAGAACATTTCTTAAATGCTGCAGAACTTATTTTTTTGTATTGTTTAATAATATCACTTACTATACTAGTTGGAATATCAAGTCAAATTGAGCAAAAATAATTTTTTGTCTGGTGTTACTCAAAAAAGCACTAATAATTTACTCACGTTAAGTTACTGACAGTTCATTTTTATGTATTTAAAACTAAAAAAAAAATAAAAGAAAATATTTTATTAGCTCTTTTATTTATATATATAATAGAAAGAAATCACTGATTATATAACTCATAATCTGATTTATGTGACAAAAATCTGGTAATTTATGGTAGGCTAATGTATATTTATTTTAAATCAGTTTTATCTAAAATATTTTCAAAAAGATTTTTCATTTTGACCAATATTCTTTATATTTTGTTTATTTTTATTAACTTCTAAAATTAATATTATATTTTGAAAATTTTGCTTTATATTTTGATAATTTTTGAAGTTAATAAATATTATACTTTAAAAATTCTAATTATTTTTATTTATTTATTTCTGAATTAATATTATATAGGCTAATTTCGCTCATCTTCAATTATGTCATTTAGATCAAAATGTGATATAATACTAAGTCACCTTAATTTTTTTATGCACGACTATATTTATTATTATTATTTTCGATCTTTTACATAATAATAAATAATAGTTATTTTATTATTTTATTACATTATCTTGTAATTTAAATAAAAAGTCTCGCTTTTGAAGATGTATATTGAATATCTATTAAGAACTATCAGAATAATTATAGTAAAAACTCCTAGCAAAATAATTATTCTATTTATAATTATAAAATATAAATTATTTAATATTTAAACAATTTTATTTACCAAAAAAAAGCTCACTATTTCATTGGTATGTAATTTCATACTTTTTTAAGGTTTTTTTAACCTTGCAATGAGTTTTTAAAAACTTATTTACAACTCATTTGAAACTTGCGATTTCAATAGTGAAAAACAAGTTTTCTAAGCAATAATTAGCCTAAATAAAAGTTATCATACATTACCACGTGTTTTGGTAGTGTAGTGCACTGGTCAAAAACTGATCTATCTTACAGATATCTTACAGATATCTTATAAATATCGGGTACCCAAAATGTGGAAAATCTGCTATATATCGGGTACCCAATATGTATACTATAGAATTAAAAAATACAATTTATTAATTATCTCACTATTCAGTGATCATAAAGGATGAAATATAGCTCATTTGATTCGCCTCACTGAGACGTATCGAATGGTACCAATTTCGCATTTCTAGGTGCGATAGATGCTGAGATATTCGATAAATCGTAAAAAAATAAATAAAAAATGCCGATTTGTCAAATATCTCAGCATCTATTACACCTAGAAATGCGAAATTAGTACCATTCGATACGTCTCAGTGAGGTGAATCGAATGAGCTATATTTCATCCTTTTATGATCACTGGATAGCGAGATAATTAATAAATTGTATTTTTTAATTCTATAGTATACATATTGGGTATCCGATGTATAGCAGAATTTACGCATTTTGGGTACCCGATATTTATAAGATATCTGTAANATATCTGTAAGATAGATCAGTTTTTGACCAGTGGTGTAATACTAGTGTAGTATACAATTTATGAATATCACAAAAATTTACTTAGTGAAATGAGCATAATCAGTCCATATGCTTCTATTATTTATATAAACTTTCATTATAATTCATCTATTTTTTTTTTAAACAAGTTAAACGTATTTATTGTATTAAGAGTCAAATGATGAATACATTCTATAAATTACATATATATTCTCAATAAAGAAAAATATAACTTGTTACTTCATTATAATTCATCTATTATATATTATGAGTTATAATATTTTCTTATATATAGTATCTCTCCTTTTTTATGTAAAAAAAATTCTATTTTTTATTGATATTATTATTTTAAAAATCCAATTTTACTTAAAAATTATATATAATTATTTTTTTAATTATAATATAAGCTTTTAAACATATATTATTTATAGTAAAAATTTTAGTTATAGATTTAAAAATTTAATAATATAAGATCAACCTTTCAAAATTTGCAAAATATTTAAAATATTAATATACAGTAAATTTTAATATAAAAATTAAAAATTAAAACAATTTTATAATTTTTTATTTTACTTTAATATCATAAATATTAGTTATAAATTCACTACTTTTATTATTATTATTATTATTATTATCAAATAATATATATTTATTTTTATATTGATTATATGCAATCCTAATACAAAACTCTTTTAAATAATTCTAAAACAATTCATAATTTTTTTTTACTAATAAGTTTTAGTAAATTAAATTAAATTTAAAAAGTTAAAAATCAGTTTTTTGCAATTATCTTACCATTTAATAATCTAATTTAACTAATCTTTTTTTAAAATATAATTTTAAATAAACTCTATAAAACAAAAAATGTTAATACAAATTGGATCACTAGTTGATGAGATAATTTTCTATAAAAAATTTGTATATTGAAAATATATTAAATGTATAATAAATAGCTATTTATGACTAAATAGTCATAAATGGCTTAGATTAGATTATTTAGTAATAAAATAATCTAGATATGACTAAATGATCTAAATATGACTAAATAATTTAAATATAACTAAATAATTTAAATATAACT
>QKYT01000256.1:77520-118596 GCA_003550305.1 Glomus cerebriforme
AGGCGTGCTGTAACAAATTAAAGATCTTTCGACTTTGATTCAACTCAATTGACCCAAACTTTGTTCGGAGGTCTAATTAATACAAGTTTTTTACAAAAAAAATCGGTAAATCGGTTCGGTTTTCGGTATTTATCGACCGGTATCGGTTTGGTCAAAAACCGAACCGAATGTTTCGGTAAATTACCGATACCGATACCGATAATTTCGGTTCGGTATCGGTTTTGGCAAATATCGAACCGAACCGAACCGATCGGAGCCCTAGGAAGGACTGATAAGATGAATTGTACTTTCCTAAGCTCCTCGAAAAAGTGGTTTTCATTTTGCTGTAAACGCTCAAAATCATTCCATATATCATGAATATGATTTTTATTAATATGATACTCTTTTACTATCATGTACACTGGAACCTTATTTTTGAGATGTCTAATTTCTTTGATCTACTCAGAAGTCAAGACTGTAGCACTTCACTAATAATGAGTTTTTAAAATTGAGGTAGACATACTTCTCCAATATTTTTTAGACAATATATTTAGATTCATAAAAAATATTAGGCATTAATATTTATCATTTTAGATAGATAATAAATATTAGAATTCATTATTTATTGATTTTAGCTAAGAGAGAATATTTAAATATATAATTTATAGTTTTAGATAGATAAAATACATTCTAATTCACTATCTGTAATTAATGATAAAAAATGATCGATATCCTTCCTATTCATTCTATATTTATTGTAATTATTCTCTAACAAAAAATATGAAAAGTTTTTTTTTACAGTTTATGGTCAATGTAAATAAATGGAAATGTATGATCTTGAAAAGGAGATATATTGCATCTTGCAAGACTCATCCAAGATACGAGACTATAATGCTAAGTTGCGGAATGAATACATAAAGATCAATGATGAGGCCAGATGGTTGAAGGTTGAAAATTCTAAACTTTTTTCCCAATATGCTTACACAGAGACATCTTTTGCCAAATATAAAGCTGAATGTCATGCAAAATCAGAGGAAGTAAAATCGCTTCAATCTCTGATTAATTCATTATCCGGTCCCCCAGAACCCCAGGATACTTTGATAAGAATAATCGGCAAGATGGTTCTGAGAGGATCGATTCATATATAAAAAGTGGACCGATAACACTTTGTATAGCGAAAAAAATAATGAGCCAGAGAGCTCTAGCACTTCTTCAGAACAAATCATACCCACTACTATTTCTAAAGAAAAGATTTCATTAGGTGATGTGGAAATCCTATCGATATAGACAAATTATTATCATTGGTACTCACCTGCTCGATAATGCTTTTTCTATTAATCGTAATCATATGGTTAGTCATTATGAAAAAGCTACAGAATTTAGTGAGCATTATGCTAAAAGAAAAAGTTAAATATCCTGCCCACAAAAAATATATAAATAGAAAAGATGTACTAAAAGTACCAGATAGGCCAGGAATAATAGCTAATTATCTATCGTATGAGTACTGGTACTAGCGGGACTTCTTTAAATCTTTTTTCAATGCAGGCTAATATCATTTTTGGTAAATTTTTGGGCGGGTTTATTAAGACTTTTTCTGCTTGGAATACCATAAATGCTAATAATCAACCAATATGAATTCGGTCACCTCCCTTACCATTATGCCTATGCTATAGTAAAAATTAATAGTCATCTATTACAATATCTCCCATCTCCTCCTGTTCTAATATGGTCTCATAAAAGATCCTGCCTATCCTCTTCTGTAATCGGGAGATGAATTTTGTTAGGTTCGAAGCCTATGTACTGGGAAACTTGATCACGTAGTTCAGCCATTATACCAATAAAGCTTATCTTTAAAATATGTAGATTTTTTCAGCTGATCATATCCCAAGGATACGGTTTTGCCAAATTATTATATGTGAAAATACTAATGATCATTTTCGGGTATATCCGAGGATGGGCTATATGATCAGAAGTCAGAAGTTTGAAGATAGAAATTGAAGTTAGCCGATATTATTGCAGGAGGAAAAAAATATATAAATAATATTTTATGAAGTGTCTCATGACTAAGTTTTCTTAGCTGAAATTGCCATATCTCACTAAGAGTACTTAACCATATAATTCAATGATCTTGTCTATATCTGCTTCAGACGAATCATCTTTTTTGCCATCCTGTAACTTCGATAATGTTCGATAGCATATGATTTCTAGGCCAACCACTTTGTACCATATGTTTCAGAAATCTGCTAGTAGCTTACACTCATCCAAATAATATGATGTTAAATATTGTTCTAAGGACATTGTTCGTTTCTTAGTAACTAATTTATACATACTGTCTCTATACTCTATATCAACCTCAAAATTTCTTTAAGTAATGATGAAAGTTTTAAGTGGAAGGATTCTTCTTGCTTATCTAGCGCATTGAGGAATGATTGGTAATAAGTATTGTTAGTCAGATGTTCTCCCTTGTCAGAATAAGTAGTATCAAATAATTTTTTTGCGTAAATGTATGCTCCTTCCTATAAATGCGATATGATGGTTTTATCTTTTTTCAGACCATCACGTAGGCTTTTGATATACTCCCTAATCCACTTTTCAGCCAATTTCTGCGTTAAGGCATTTCTTATTTTTGATTCCTCATCTTTATCCATTTCATCTTCATCCTCTTCATCTTCATCCAGGTCGTCTTCATCCATCCCACCATCATCCGCTTTATTATCNCCCGCTTTATTACCATCTTTTAACTTTTTTAAGACCCCCTGCACAATTTCAAATGATAGCTGGTATCTTTCATCATAGTTAATAAATTGTGTATAGAGGCTGACAATAGTTTTTAGATAATAGCTGATATCGATCTTTTTATCTAATTGTCTCACTATCTCTGAATACTCCATTTTATCTCTTACCCTTTGTGACGAATCATTCTCAACTACAATATACTCAAAGTATTCGCCTGGTTCTGGAATTTCATAAAGATAAGGCTCAGGTGTTAGGTCCTTTTTTATACGCCATTTGGCATTCGCTTTTTCACAGGTGTGTCTATCTTGCATTCGTGAAATAAAATGCTAAACACTCTTGTTATTTTTATCAGGCTTCCACACAGCAGTTTTAACCACTCCATTAAAATCTATCTGTGAAATATCATTTATGGTCTCTTTGAGCACGTCCTCCATAACCTGATGCAAGGTGCGAGTATTATCATTATCCAGCCTCATAGATTCTTCCATGATCTTCTTATCTACCTCACGAAAGTGTTTAGACTGCCCCCGCTTTACAATCTCAACCTCTCAAATAAAAAGCTAATTATTAAAATTGGGCTTACTTGTATATGGGATGCCGTAGTATTTTTTCTTTCCAGTAAATACTATTACTGGAAATAAGAATTCCTCATATACCATTTTGCGATAAGGAGATCTATTATCTTTCCTGAGAAAGTCATTAACCTTGCCTCGAAGTTCGTTCATTGCCTCCATGGATATTTTTACCATCTCCTCCCAGTACTTTTTCTTCGATATCTTTTCTGAAATGTATTTTTCATTACACTCTCAGAAATATTTTTCTGGACAAACAAGGTATAATAAATCAGTATTCCTGTATTTTATACTAAACCTTTTACTTCTGACAAGGTTAGCAATAAGCTTGATATTTCACTGACCAGCTAATGTTATCCCGCCTACTAATGCTCACAAGAAGAAAAGAGACCTGCTATTTCTGGCTTCACCGTAAAACATATTTATATACACTTTTAAAGCGAGTTGTTTTGCGTCTAGACAGGTGACATTAAAGCAAACTGAAGAGTATTCAGATTTTAAAGCATCTGTATCATTCCCACCCCCTTGCTTCTGCCAAACTAATCTCCTTTTCTAATTCTTCTTTTTTATTCTGTAATAGAGCAAAACAGCTTTTTAGTAAATTACATCTAATAAACAACTTCTCTAATACTTTTGAATAAAGGCCTTTCATTTCAGCTTAGTTTTTATACTCTATAGACCATGCGAAAATATCATGACCATTGAATTTGAAATTAGTTTCATGAAGCTTTTTACTGCTCTCCTTTAGAGATTCGGCACACTCTTGAGATAAAATAATTTTATTAGATGAGAGATTGTATGTCATGATAAGGCTTGGATACAATGATGCAAAGTCTAAGCCAGTTACAGGTCATCTATTTTCAAGACCCTTTACCAGTGGGAAAACATAGGTCCCAGAGTACTTTCCTGTTTCTGTTTGTTTACATAGAATTGTGCTAGTTAAAATCCCTTTTTGCCACACACTGGCACTTAAAAGATTACACACTTTCATTCCTACTGCAAAATAATGTGAATTATATAATAATATGAAGGTTACGGATGCTACTTTCCTGTACTCGTTAATTGCATTATGCTTTACCATTAATCGCTAACAGCTAATAGCATCAATAATACAATATTCAGCTACTTCACGTATCTGCTTGGCCGTTGTAGCATTAGTTTCTTTTAATGCCCTTTCATAATACTTAAACATATGATGAAAAGGCATATCCAGCTTGTTGTCGAGTTCACACTCCTTTAGGTAATATGCTAAACTGCTCTTTTCAACCTTAGGATAGAATTTCATAAAACATGGTCGAACATCAATAGCTACGTATTTGGGGATTTTAAAATGCTTCAAATGGAAATCCCTATCATTGACCTTTATTGCATTATATTGATATTGCTATTTTGAAATTTTTTCAAGACTTGAAGGATTTAATGACATTTGATTGTATATCCATTCAAGAACCCCTAGCTTTTTCGCTTTCTCTACAATAAATCTCCAGTCATATTGTGAATTGTTAAAACCTATTTGTATATTTGGGGCTAAAAGTTTTCAATATAAAGCGAATGCTTTTAGTAAATTGGTCTGGGATCTGCATATAATTGTGATCCAGCGAGGATCTGGCACAGTTTCAACATTGACAAGACAGATTTGTTTTAGTAGATTAGGGTCGTCTTTCCAATGAACTGACATGTAAATCATAAAAATGTTAGATTTGTCACTCTATGCAGTAGGGAATTTACCTAAACCAAGCAAATTATATATCTCTATATTGCATGTGAGAACCAGAGTTCGATCTTTTGTAAGTGCTGAAAAAATTAGTGGATTGTTGTACTCGTCATTGCTTATTGGGTTGTAATTATTCACGGATACTCAGAAGAGATATGAATTTTCTGACAGTATATATGAATAATTACTTAACGTTACCCAACTTGAAAGAGGTAATCTTTCTTTATGGGCTACTTTGCGGTAATAATACTGGCAGTTTAGATCATCTAAGGCTATATATATTCCAATAGTATGGATTGCATTTAATGCATTATACCGGTCATAGTAGTTTCATGTTCTCACACAGATATATGATTTCTTTTCTGTATGGTATCCTTGAAGTGGATAAGCGCTAATAGTTTCGATCCCAAACTTTGATGTGCTATTAAGAATATTAGATAGTATCCTTACTAATTTGGTCTTAAATATAGATAATGGCATCTTTTCAGGAATTTTGACATTAAAGAAAGGTCAGATACCTGTAATATTTATGACTGCCTTTTGCTTATTAATCAAGTAACCATTAACACATAAAATATAGGTAGAGACCCCATTTATATATTTGGTATCATCACTAACTTCAGTAAATATGAAATGTATGGGTTGCTTGCTAAATAGGCTTTGTTGAAATATTGCAGTCATCCCGTTATTATATTCTGCTATGATCTTGGCGATTCCAGTGTGATCAGTTTAGTCGAAAATAATTGGTATATGTATAATATTAGTTTGAAAAGTTATACTATCTCTATAAAATTCAGAAATGTTTAATTTATTTTTTTCAGAGTATGTAAAAAGAGACGTATAGCAACCCAGTACACAAACCGTAAAAGAAAGGCAAATAAATATATAACTGAAAGTGGAAGCTTCTACGTAATCTATTATATAAATATTGGCAGAAGCCCTCATCTTTCTAGATATATACTCGAGTATGGTATTAATGGGCCGGCCATGATAATACATAATGCACCTCTAACCACAGATACGAAATTGGTATACATATACTGACACAATAATTAGATTGCAAGATGGTACACTTTTTGGTAATCAACTGGGTCAGGCCAAGATAGTACATATTGCACCTCCAATTCTCTACTAACCAACCATCCATCAGACTGGAGCTCAAGAATATTAGAAAGATTTTGGAAATATATGGATACAAAAAATATGTGATACGAATGCATATATATTGGGTTTCAGGAATGTTCTGAAAATGTTCCTATTACTAGTCCGTAATTATAAAAGGGTGTTCAGTACTGTAACAGGATCACGTGATTGGTGCAGTAAGGTGCAGTATAAAATTAGCCAGCACATAAATTCAGCCAGATTCTTAAACATAATAACCTGGTATCCAAGCTGGCCTGAAACTGGCAAACTAATAGAAACACTCAAGTTCTCTACCAGTTTTATGACAGCTCCAGGATACTACCAAGTCGCTACCATGATGCTAACTTAGATCCTCCAAATTACATATCCTAAAGATCAGCCTAAATTATGCCATAGTACTGGCCAAATTTAGATGCAGATTTACATCAAATTTACTGCATTACCTGACACAATATTTTTTACCACATTTTAGCATTTTGAAAGGCAACCAAATAGGCATAAATTCTTAATATAGAACTAGTATCCAAACTGGCTGCCCCAACACTAGCAACCAAAAAGGATAGCATAGCACTATGTACTTAACCAGCAATCAAAAGGTTTAAAAACAGAAAACAAACCACTATCTACTTAGTAACCAATTAGCCATGAAGTCTCATCAGCATAAATTATACCAGAAAGCATTTATTAACACAGCACATAATAAAAAAGGACATATTCAGGTTATTTAGTCATAGTCATAATTAGATTATTTAATCATATGATCACAAATAATAAATAGAAAATAAAAAAAGAAATCTGATTTTAAAGGTAAAAAACATAATAAGAAAAAATAGATAGGTATAAAAAATCACCACAATTAGGCAATTAGGTTATTTAATTAGATTATTTAATCATAATTTTTTTTTTTTTTTTTGAAGACAAGCTGACCAAGCAATTGCATTTATTAAAATAATTAAGCACATTTTGTCGCACCATACATAAATTAACAAAAAGTAGCTTTGCAGAGATAAGCCCTCACACTATAAAAGTAGAAATGCCTAACTTATCATACTTACGCTATATAGGTCCTCATAATGAGGTCACGTTGCCAAACCTCCTTAGATAAGAAATGCTCTGAATCTACTCCATATCCCAGTGCCAAACACTAAAATAAAATCTTCAACCAGTTTTTCTGTATCTCCCTGTCAATGGAATGCCCTTCGTCCAGTTCATCTGAATCTCCCCTCAATCTCTATGGGTTTTCAAACTAGTACAAAACATAAATGAATTTAAAGGGATCAGATGCTAGTACCAAACCCCAAGACGAAGGACAACCTGACACACAAACTCAGGTCTTCAAACTAGCACGATATGTTATAAAAGGTCCTCACACTTTTGTAAAAAAATTTATAAAAGCCGGCTACTAGTACCAACCTCCAGAAAGAAGAACCTACCTTAAAATCTAACACTAAAATACAAATTAAATCCTAAACTAATCCTACCTCTATTCCTCTACCCCAACAAGACCGATACTAAGTCGCCCTAACAGATGCTCCAGATGAATCGAGACGACTGCTTATACTGTCTCGTCTGAAGACCATCATCTAGTATCTCTCTCTTCCCAAATGACCGCCTTATTGGTAGGTCTCCAGAATAGGCCAATTCCTTACAGTACCGCCAGACATTCTTCTGAGAATCGAGTTGACTGCTTATCAAAAAGTGAATTCGTCTTTTGACCATGACCATCCAGCTTGTTCCTATCGAAAAATCTTCATTCTTGATATACCTATTGCAAAAATAACATCCAAACAACCTGATTAAATACCCTCCAAAAACTTACGTAAACATACCCTGATATTGTACTCATATCTTCTGCACCTTATATACTTTTTTTTTAATTTTCTAATACAACAATACATGATGTTACCTTTAGGGGCAAAAATAGGGATCACCACAGTGAAATAAATAAAGGAATGTGTAACAACAAGGGAACCAATCATCAACAGATGATCAGTAATCAATTTTTCAGGTACCCCTCACATTCCGCCAGAAATCTAAAAACAATAGTGAGTTTAGAAATAAAAAACCTAAGAAAGTAAACAAATCCCCTACCAAAGAATACAGATTTTCAACCAGTTCAGTATTTATCTTCACGAGCCCAAAAAAAACTGATGTCCTACCACCTTTCCACCAACAAATTGAAATATAATTATTATAAAAGGGAAATTATCACCAAACTTAGAAAAGCCTCCCCCTGCTGCGCCAAGCCCATATAACAACTGTGCGAAAAGCCGCTTAACTTCTAAAGAAACTTCACGCTAGGCCTGCTTTCGGGTCCACCAGGAGCAGTCACAAGTCCAACCCGTCTGTCTTGTGCACGAAGAGTGTACCTTAGAATACCAAACAGCCACTCAGGTATCAACTTATGAGAAAGATGTAGGTGACTGAAAATTATATTGACCTGACTTGCGTAGAAACTTAGTGTGCCGGACACTAAATAACAAACTTTCTAAACCTCTCTAGTTAAGTCCAACGACATATAGCAACTTTTCCTATGACTAAAAGACTGCTTTCTTAGGACAAAACAGCCAAAAAGCGTAACTTTTCTTTTCAAAACATCTTCAGAGAAATGGGCGTAGGGATCAGCAGGGAGAGTTGCCCCTCCAGTATTTTCTTTATTTAATTATAATTAGATTATTAACTTTAGATTATTTAGTTATATTTTAGATTATTAAGTTATATTTAAATTATTTAGTTATATTTAGATTATTTAGTCATATTTAAATCATTTAGTCATATTTAGATTATTTTATTATATTTATTTTTTTTGTATATATTTTTTCAATATACTAAAATATTAAAAATATATTAAAAAAAATAAAATTTAATATCTCACTATATTTTTAATATACAATATATTTAATTATAGTTGTTTCTGAAATTCAATTGGCAAATCCGAAATCTGAAATTCCGTAATCGTAATTGATTACGTAATTCTGTAATTAAGTATATTTTGTATAATAATGCAAAATTGATATTTGCTCACAATCTAGTGATCTGATTTTATTGAATTTACCACTATTTAATTTGTCTCATTGAGATAAATCTAATGGTATATATTTCATTTCTCTAACTTTGATATTGATGAAATTAAAATACTATAAACATTTAAAGTTTATTGAAGTTGGAGCAAGATCTAATAATTAGATTTAAATGAATTTACCATCATTCGATTTGTCATGATAAGATGATTCTAATGGTAGTAAATCATATTTCTAGCATTAATATTGATAAAGTTATGATACTATAAATGTTTAACAATTATTGATATTAGAATATGATCTAGTAATTGAAATTAAATGATCCCAATACTATTAGAATCATCATACCAAAATGAATTGAATGATGGTAAAATCATCCAAAATGGATCACTAGATGCTGAATTATTATTTATTAAATTTTTTAAATATAATTCAGCCAAAATTAAGGTTAATTCTGGCCAAATATTTTCATAATACGAAATTAATTATGGAACCTGAAATTAATTATGGAATTCAGAATTTTTTTGATAATTTACTTAATAATTACAGAATTACATAATTACAGATTTCTGTAATACTAAAATAATTTTGGTTACAACTATATATTTAATATATATTTAGTATATTTTCAGTATATAAATTTTTTAAAAAACTATTTTAGCAAAAAGTATTAATTTTAATATAAATTAGTTATGAATTATATATTAGTTTTCTGGAGTTCTCCTAGTATTAAAAATTTTTGAATAAATAGATATTTATATACTGTAGTATATATAAGTATATAACTTAGTCTTAATAAAAAGTTTTTAAGTAACTAAATTTTAAAATATTAATTTTTTATCATATGATATAGTAAATATTAATCAGTTCATATACATATAATATAATAATCAAATTAATCTATATATAATATTTAATTATAATAAAATTTTTACCATATTTTATTAAAAATAAATATTTAGCAAAAATAAGTATTTTCTTAAATTTTTTAATTTTCACTAGATTTAAACACCAAAAAAAACTTTTCTTGCTGCACTAAGTCCATGCGTCAACTCTAGAAAAAATTGCTTTACTTCTAAAAAAACTTTATATTAGGCCTACTTTTAGGTCTATTAAAAGCATTCATAAATTCTATTCTTCTTTTTTGTAATTGTAGAAAATATTTTAGAATACCAAATGGCCTTTTAGATATCAACTTGAAATAAGACATAAGTGACTGGAACTTATTGTGAATTTGACTTGTAAAAAAACTTGGTAAACTGAAGAATATTATCCATATTTTTTAAAGTTTTCTAGTTAACTCTAGCAATGTAGAACAATTTTTTCTAAGACTAAAAGACTGCTTTCTTATTACAAAATGGCAAAAAGTACAACTTTTCTTTCCCAAACTTTTTGGAAGAAATGGGTGTAAAGATCAGCAAGATGAGTTAGCAATTTATAAATTTTTTTATTAACTAAAAATTATTTATTTATTTATTTATATATTATTATTATTTATTATAACTTTCAGTATATCTATAGAAAGAATATTTTTAGATAAACCAGATTTGGTTGTACAAAAATAATGTAATCTTAAAGATGAAACTATAGTATATAAGAGGTTATGTGTCTTAAAGTATAATAAAAATCTGATTTTAATAAATTAATTATTATAAATAATTGATTTTAAAATAAAAATAAAATCAATAAATTTATAATAAATAAAACTATAAAATAAATAAATAAATTTTAAATATTTAATATGTATAATTTTTTATTTTAATAAATTAAGTTAACTCAAACTTTCAAGCTAAATTTATTATTAGTTTAAGTTTTTTAAACTGAGTTTATTACTAACTTAAACTTATTTAAGCCAACTTGTAAGTTATTAAGTTAATTTAAATATAATTTGATTTAGTTTAGCTTGAAAAGTTTAAGCTAACTTATGAGTTAGTTTAGCTTATACAAAACTTTATTATTATTTATAAAATTAAATAAAAGTATATTTAATACTTAGTTACTATAAAGTATCTATAAATATAAAAAAAAATCTTTACTTATATAGTAAAAATATATATTGTAATAAAAATTAAATTATATAAACTAAAAAAAAAAAATTATTAAAAAAAAGAAAGTCTTATTAATAATTAATTAGTCAATTAACGGGAACAATGTCTTATCTTACTATCTTTTACACTCCATCATCAGCTCTTTTACACATGAATCTCTCAGACAAATTACACGATTACTTAACTTATCTTTCCAAATCATGGATAGATTTATGTTAATTTTTATAAAGAATTTTTATGATCAACTTTGGATACTGCATTGTAAATTAGTTAAAGTATGGGAATCTAACAAAATATCATCCTCCAATTCAAGTTGTATATCTGAATCTTCACCTCCAGATCTTACATATGACAAGAAAATCGTATACTATCAAAATAATATTTCTTACAATGAGTTTAAATATCTAGTGCTAGATAAAATGACCAGGCTTCAACAAGCTGCTATTAAAGGTTTCCAAGTAGTCCAGAATTTCATTAACAAGGAAATTGCTTATAAAGAATTTTTCTTTAAAAAGATTCATCATTTGTCAGACAAAATTTAAAGTATGTATAATAAAGAGGTTCTGCAGTTCGTTAACCTTGGGAAAGATTTGAAGAGTAATAATAATAGTTGTAGTATAAATATCAATAACATTAATTGTAAAATAATAGATCAAAATAGGGTACATAGACAAGTAGATAGTATTAATCTAAATAATTACATTAGTACAGGGTCGGCAGATTTGAGGTAAAGCGTAAGGGCCACTTGTGCTAAGGGAAATTTGTTTTTAATTTCCACCTTTATAAACTGATAATTTGGCGTGATAAGTTACATTTTTCTTTTAGAGAATGTATATGTAATTTATAAAATGTATTCGTTATTTGACTTCATATACAATAAATATGTTTAACTTGTCTTGGAAAAAAAAAAATTAATTAGTCAATTATAAAATATAAATAATTAGATTCTATTGAACTAGTTAAATAGCTAGTATCCAAATTTTTTATTTATTATAATATTTCTTTTTATATTATTGAATAATTTTTTTTTATTAATATGAAAAATAATAATAAATTTAATATTAGATAAGTATTAATTGCAATATTTATACTAAATACTTATAATAAATTAATTTATATTTCAAATTAAATTTAATAGTTAAACTAGTCTTTTAGAATAATTTTTATAATAATTATATCTAACTAAAAAAAAATAAATCTTTTTACAAACTCTTATATTAATTAATTATATTTATATTTATTTCAATAAAATATTAATTATTAGATTTGGTTATTTTCTTTTTTTTTTATATTATATTATATAGATTTTAATTACTGAAATTTTATTATAATTTATAAAAATTTAATTTATTTATTATAATAAAATACTTTTATTAAAATACAATACATAAAATATAATATATCTATTAAAATACAATATATCTATTGATATAATTACAGTTATATTAATTCAGATTTGGTATAGTTGCTAAATTATTTTGGTAATTTAAAATTTAATTTACAAAAAAGTATATTTTTAAAACTGTATTTTTATAATAATAAATACTGAAATAAATTTTTTAACCTAGCTGATTAATCTGAATTATTTCATTATATATTTTTTTTTCTAAAAATTCTAATATATACTCAAGTTTATAGATAGTTTATAGATTAATGATTTATTAAATATCTTTAATTTGTATGTATTATATATCATAATATTAGATAAAACAAAAATACAGAAATTTTATTATTCTATTAATATTAGCTAATTAATTAATATTTTATTTTTAGTAATTTATTATATTAATAAAATTTTCTTTAAAAATTTTAGATTTATTGTAAATTATATAAAAAGATAATATTTCAGTTAGTAAATACTTTTATTTACCTCATATAAGTAAAATAAAAATCAAATAAAACTAATTAAACTAATTTAACTTACTATTATTTATATCTTAGTTTAATATTTAGCAAGTTTCTTGAAATATGTTATCATAATATTTATTAATTTTTTGCCTCTATAGATATTTTAAAATAAAATAAATATATTACTCTTTTTATTATATATTAGCACTTTGGTTTTTACCAAAAAAAATCTTTAACAATCATTATACATACAGTTCTTAAAAAAAGTAATCAGAATTAAGTTATATTTAAATATAAGTATACTATAATTATACATCTAACTGCATAATTATATAGAGATACAACTATATATAATTTATATTAAAGAAGCTTTAGCAATTCAAAGTAATATATAAAAAATTCATAAAATATATAATTATAATGTTAAATATTATAATATAAAATATATATTTATATAAAATAGAATAATTAAACAATTATTAAAAATATATATTAGTTTTAATAGTCTAGTAAATTATAAATATTGTATTATAATAATTATTAATTTACTTTAACTATTAAAATTGTAAAAATACATTTAATAATTATAAATATTAATAAATATTATAAAATTAAAAATAATTTTATTTAATTATAAAAATTATAAGAAATATTATAAGAAAAAATATTTTATTATGCAAATTTTATATAAGTCATTATTCAAAAATAATTGCATTTTAATGATTTTATAATATTCTTTTTTAATTATTTTCTTTTAAGTAAAAAAAAAAAAATTTGAAAAAAAACATAATTATATATTAGTAATTCTATTAATTATACTTTCTATAATTGCTATAATAATAAGTTTTACTTTCAAGAATTATATTATGTTATATAATAAAAATTTAAAAAATTAAGAATTATGTTAAAAGTATTCATTATTCCATTAGTGATTGGCTTCTAAATTTCATATACAAAATAGATTTATCTTTATTTAAAAAGAAATAAGATTCTTATAAATAAACAAAGAATCTATTTTTATTAAAACCTAGTTAATGTTTTTTATATATATCACAATCATTAATGAAATCAAACGTCTATCAGTAAAAAATTTATGAGAAAAACTAAGACAAATATTATAAATGTTTTTTTTTTCACAACAGAAAATCAACTTTTAAAAGGTAGTATTAGAAGTATCTTCAGTAATTTTTATAGGAGGAATAAAAAAATGATTATTATCCCCACTACCACCACTAGCATCAGAACTAGTTTCACCATGATCATCTTCAACATTATCTTGTACAGTTTCTTGACCTTCAATATCTTCAATGTTATCATAACAAACATTATCATAATAATAATAACGAGATTGAGGATAAATATAACTATTATCGAATTGCCAATATTTCGCTTGTCCTTGTTGTATTTCAATTAATCTTTCCATATAATTTATGTAAAGATTGTCAACAAATTCTTGAAAAGTTTTACGACGTTTTTGCCAATAAGTCGGAGGTTTTTCTTCTTTTTCTTCTTTAAGAGAATTTTTATCTGGTTCGGAATTCTTTGAGGAAGTAGTAGTTAAGTTTGATACATCACGACCAAATCCTACTGACAATTGTATGGTTTGGACTATTCCAATAACTATTAGTAATGAATTCCATACGAAAAACCTACGATAATCAAAAAAAAAATAAAATAAAAAATAAGTATAGTGATTTTTTAAATTAATTATTATTTATTATTATTATTATTATTTATACTTACATCATTATCAAATGCATCAAAAACGCTACATATCGATTTATAGTAATAATGAGATGGGTAAAAATGTTATACGATAATTTAAAAAATTTTACTATCGTACTAATTATCCACATTTTTTTTTTTTTTTTTTTTTTAAAAATTATTTATAATAATATAATAATAATGTTTTAAAAAAAAAAATAATTTTTTTAAAAAAAAAAATTTAGTTGATGGGTTTTATATTTAAATGATTTATTTATTTATTTATTTTATTTTATAAAAAATGACAATAAAAAAATGACGCGACAAAAAAATTTTCCGATATTAACATATGTGAATAGCGTATGACTTTCAGACGGTAATTTTAGGGAGTTACAGATGTAAGCAATGAAAATTTTCATGAGAATCTTACTCTTTTGTTTAACCTTACATGTGACAATTACAATATAAAAAATTTATATATTATTTTAAATAAATAAATTCGGATCCGAAAATTAAAATTTTTTGTTTGTTTTTAAATTCAAATATAAGTTTTAATTTAAAAACTTTCATTTTTTTTTTAAAAAAAAAAAATTTCTTATTAAATACTTTAGTGAATGTTGAATGACAAGTTTGGCCAATAAAGCTGCTGATTTCTTTCATTGCAAATCCGTGTAACCTTCCTGAAAAGTAAATACGCAATATAGATCGCAAAATTACTTGATCATATGAAACGTTATAACATTTGAACGTATGCAAAAATCAAATCTTCTTACATCTTTCTTCTACCTTTCAATCTTCTTTAAAATACGTTGTTAGAATATAAATTATTTGATCTTAAGTTTTACCTATTGTTTCTGATTTCCCTGTATTTCAAAAAACAAAGAGGTTGTTGTTGCATCATTTATATTATTCTTTTTTTTTTTTTTAAGACAAGATTAACCTTATCTCTTGATCAAAGTGTTTGGTTTTTTTACAACTTGATTAACTTGATTAACCAAGATTTTAATATATATCAACAAAGAAAATTGTTTGGTTCATAATTACAGTGTGTGATACAATAGTGATACGACTTTCCTTTTTAATTATATTTTTATAATGGGAAAGTGTTTTAACAAATTAGATGTGATCTTTAGATAAATTATTATTCCATTGTAAATCACGAGGGAAATTCATAAAACCAAAATTATATTAATTGTCTCATTAAGTATCATTGTACTTGGGAAAATTAAAAGTATTGTAACAAATAATAATGATTCGATAATCGATATTTAATATAAAGTAAGCCAATCAAATCATTATATTTTTTATATTAGTATATTTTATTCCTGATTAGTACTGGGTACTGCGGATTTGATGTGATTTAATGTGACTTGTGGCCAATCAAACCTACTTTTTTTTAAAGATAGAATTTCCCACAACCCACAGGTTTTTAATTCCCACAAAAGGTTTTTTGGTTTTTTTTCAATTAATTTTTTTGTTTAACGAAACATTCTCTCTTTCTTCTATTAAATTAATAAT
The DNA here is from genome assembly GCA_003550305.1 of Glomus cerebriforme. Classification (NCBI taxonomy): domain Eukaryota; kingdom Fungi; phylum Glomeromycota; class Glomeromycetes; order Glomerales; family Glomeraceae; genus Glomus; species Glomus cerebriforme. The sequence continues at coordinate 93,803 of QKYT01000256.1, forward strand.
AATTCAATATGTCTAGCGCTTTCTTTAGACAAAATCCAGCTGTAAGTTTTTTTTTAAAAAAATATATAAATTTATATTTATATATACTTTAATTTATTTAATAATAATTATTTATAAATTTTTTTTTGTTTTTTTAGCTTATTCCTCTTTTCGTAGCTGCCGGTACTGGTATTGGTGCTGGTATTTGGTAAGTATCTTGCGAAAGCTATTATACTACGGATGTGATCAATGATTTTTAAATTTGTTACTATTTTTTATAGTTATTCTGGATATGTTTTAGCTAAAAGTCCTGAAGTTGTAGTTAGTAGAATTGGTCCACAACAACCTTGGAATAATATTAAGCAACACGAAAATCCAAAGGTAATTTTTTTCTTTTAAGATATATTTTTATATAAAAAGTTAATCAATTCTTTTTATTTTGTTAATTTTTTTTTTTTTTTTTTTTAACGTGAAACCGATATTGTAGCTGTTCACTATTAACAAAAAATTCTTTGAAAGTCGTAAAGGAATAGAAACTCCTAATTATAATTCACAATCAAACAGTTAATGAATTATTTATTTAAATGACATTTTTGTGATTTGTAGTTATAGTTAATTGTCAGTTAAGTGTTAGTTTTTTGTAATAGTTTAGTATAAATTTAGGTACTACTGTTATAGATAGGGTTCATTGGTTCGTTAATAATGAATTGACAATTAAAAAGTGATATTATTAATAGTTTTTGGACTTAGAATTTTTGTATAAAATTTTTTTTACGTAATGACGGCCTGACTGATTTGTGCGACAATAGGGTTTTCTCCCTAAATCCACCGCAAAATTTTTTCTTTTTTTTCTGAACTGTACAACTGTCGATCCAAAAATACTAAATATAAATATGAATGTACTTTTTACTAATCCTTCTTTCAAAGATGTGATATGGAACAACTTGTCACTTTTTTTAAAAAGAAAAAACTTGAACCTCAGAGCTAATGTAATTCCAACTCTTTGTAATCAAAACGTTGATGGTCTTGCCTTTGTCAAGCTGACTTATGAGTAGCTTATTAATTTTCTTTCTGGTGAAAATGCTAGAAAACTTGCAAGTGTGATTGAGGAGTTGAATAATCAGAGTAGGTTCTATCATAAAATAGTTTATCATTTGGCATGTTATTCAACAGACGTCTTTCAGGAAATTATTTTCATAGTATTTATTACTTGTTCCTATGATTTGCTTATCTGTTATATAATTATTTAATATCTTAAAAATATACATTATTTCCTTTTAATATCACCAGAAGCAAAGAGAGCTAGTCTTTCCATCAATTCCTTGTCAGATCTTAAGAGAATTATTTCAGCTGATGAAAGTCCTATCATTTTGATTTTCTTTGTTGCTTACCCCCAAATAGAGGAGAAAATTTGCAATATAATATATTTAAACTTATTTAACATGTTATATAAACCATCACTCCAAACTCAAGATTACTGCAGTATTGTTATTTCTGATGGAAGTGGTACTGAAAAAACCCGTATTGGATTTGAAATCAATAATATTGTTGAATACAATGAATTCACCAAAGAATTAAAAAATCAACTGAATGCAACTTTTGAGCATATATATATAAACATCATTGATATAAAAATGTACTTAGAACAGAATTCATTGATGATGATAATAATAAATATGATCGAATTCCAAAACATATTACTAAAGCAGTAAAAAGCTTATTGTAATATATTTTCTCACCAAAGCATATGGAGATCATATAATGTATCGATTTGTTATCTGATAACATTAAGTATGATGAAGTCATTGAATTAATTCACAAAAAGAATAAGATAGATATGTCTACTTCTTTGATTTTAGTTTTGCAGATTAATGAATTTCAGTCTGGATATTATTGGACAATTATATTACTTCACATCATAAGAAGTATACTAATTCTAGCAAAATGCAGAGCTTTAATTATTCCAATACTTAATAGTTACTCAGCACGAAGTGCTGAGTAACTGTTGTATTTGCAATAAGCAATGTGATTAGTGAAAATTGTTGAGCAGAGCTCAACAATTTTACTAATTACATTCTTATTACAAATACATGTAAGACACGATAGTGTCGCAGTTACGAGGTCATATAGTGTCGAGTAACTGTTTTATTAGGCTTAGTCTTTATTAGACTTTTATTATGCATAGTAACTAGTTGTACTAACATAAATTATCAAATAGTAAATGCCTGATAAGTACTGGTACTGTTCTATCTAAAATTGCATATTTGGGTGATTTTATATTTGATATAACTTAATATAAAATTACTAATATTAATTTATCTTCTATGAATTTTAAAGATTCTATGAGGAGTTTATCATGCATTATTATGGCAATAGTGATATTTTACTAGAGGAGAATAACAGATTTTACTGTAATGTTATAAACTTTGTAAGAGAAATTTCTATTATCATTGTAATTGCAGTTATGACACTTCTGTTTGGAATAAGGTCTGAGGTAAGGAAGAAAGAAAAGTGCATTTTAAAGTTATGATATAGTACAAAAATATTGGAAAAATCTAAAAATTAATGTTAATCAAAAATATTTCAAAAGACATTGGTTGTTAAGCTTACATAATAAGAATAATATTATGAAGTTATTATATTATATTTATATTCAAAAGGTTGTTATTAAGACAGACTGATAACTGATTAAACAGTTATATTATTGAGAAAATGGAAGCCAGTGATTCATTTATTTTGAGAAAATTAATAAGAATAATTTATTTATTTTAAGAGTCCCATTAATTCTCATTATTGCATTAGTTAATTTTTTTGTTTTGCACATATTTTTTGATAATATTCTCTAAGCTAAGATTACTTGGTAAAATTAAAGGATTTAGCAAATAGGTGAAATAATAAAATGTTGTAATTTGATGAAACTATATTAGAGTCTTAATTAAAAGTTAGCAAAACTTAATGAAAAGTAAAATCTGTTGAAACTTATTATAAATAGTAAAACTAATAAAACTTTGCAAAACTATAATAAAACTATAGTAAAAATTTGGCAAAATTAAGCATAGGATTTTAGGAGTTTAGACAAGCAATTTTACTCTAAATTCATTTATCTTGATAAATCAAGATAATTTTCTAGATTTTATTTTTTGCATATATCATACTACATATAGTCTTATGATTCATGCTGGTATCTGTTCTATTATCTTAAGAAAAACTTATATGATCAATACATTGTGAAATTTTAAATCATATGATTCATGTAGATGCAATTGAATATTATGAATAACATTACCTTTGATTCTAAAAGATAATTCTAAAAAACATTCACCTGAGCAGAAACTGTGTTGGAATAATGTGTTCTGAAGATATTGATATAAAAAAATACTAAGTAACTGATATTACATTAAATAAATATATTATTAAGATTTAAGATTTACAGAAGGAGTAAAAGCAAATCAGCAGATGTAATACTGATGAACAGTACAAATACAGTGAAGCATTAGAAAGTAAGCATTCAGTTATGAAAGTAAAACAAAAGACTTAGTATCAAAACTGTAATAAAATAGAAAATAAAGGCTAGTACTATCAGGGCAGAATGACTTGTAATAGTTATGCTGAAAAGATTTAAGAAAAAAGATAAGTAAAATATGTGCAATTGTAGTTGGATTAATTTTGTTAATTTTATTATTACTTATATGGACTTTATTGCTAGAATTTTAACAAAAATAATTAATAATTGATCGACTAATCAAATATTATATTTGTAGAATAAAATCAATAAAACTAAAATTAAGAAGATTAGAACATTTCAATCTAAAATTTATAAGATGAGTATTGTGATATTATAGTATTATAAATTTTTTTTTTGGTATTATAAATAATGAATTTGTTTTTAAGTATACTCTCAGGTGCTATCATATTTCTACCAGTATTGCTAGTATATATTTGCATATTAAAAATTTATTGAATTATATATTAAATGAAACAAATAAAGTATTTTTTTTTAGTTTTTGCTATAATGAATGTATTGGGAAATTGTTTACATAAAATATTATTTTTTTCACAGATCATATGATCAGTTTTTATTTATTACAGAATAGTTTATTAGTAGCTTATCAGTGGTTTATTACTAGAATGGATCATATTATATGTATTATATTAGATAGATATCAGAATAATTGAACCTATTTTCACAAATCCATAACAAAAGAATATTACTATTCTTACAGATAGATGTAGTGATTGTTTACCAAAACTAAAGAAAAAAAGATTGCTTAAGTAACCGCTAAGATCAAAGCTTTACTGGATACTAAATTCTTAAATTATAATGCTGATATGATTGAAACACCTATTATAAAAGAATAAGAATCTTAGAACCTATTTCTTATCTGAAAACTTTACATAATAACTCACAAAATGGTCTTAAAACTAGTTTTATTGAGAATGCTTCAATATTTGACTCCAAAATTAAATAGCAAACTTGAGATATTATTAATTTGCAGATGTGTATTCTATTGGGAATATTTTTCCTAAAGAAATCCCATTAGAGAATAGAGAGATGAATCCTTTCTTAGACAAGAAATTCAAGAAAAAGGTTATTAATAAGATCAGTTAGAGAAATAGAAAAAAAACCCTTTATGGTGGGATGACATAGTAAAATGGATACAAAATCCCAATTATCTTAATAATAAAGAAAATCTTAACTGTAAAATTTTTGTTAATTGTTTATTCAAAGTCGTAATCATTATATTGTAATGTATGTTACAATGTTACATGCCATTATTATTAAAAAATTTTTGATAAATTGATTATTAAATTATTAATATAATAATATTGCTTGTATTGTATATAATCAAACTAAACCCAACCCTAAATTCAAAATCTTTTATATTGTATATATATTTTTTTTTGTTATTTTGATTCTCTTGATTTGCTGATAGAAAAGACTGTAACAAATCCAATCACAATAATAGCACTCCATCCTTTCCAAATATTAAAACATTGTCCATGATCGATACTACAAAACATCATATGACTTAAACCAAATACAATGATCGCTCTCAGTGAATTTAATATACCCGTAGAAACATTACCAAGTTCTTTCATTAACCAATAATAAGCAAGATTATGAATAAATGATGAAAAACATAATAATAAATATATCAAAATTATTATAAAAGTACTTGAATGTGGGACTTTTTTTTTCATTTCTTGTGTTATCAAAACATTCCAATTTGGAATAGTGTAAAATATTATATAAATTAATGATATGATTGTGCTATACGTTCCTACTAGAAAACATACTTTTTCTGGTGATGGTGGAAGTGTATTTGGTGTACGTGCAGTTAGGATTTGATCTGATACAACGTAAACACATGCGTATCCAAATGTTGCGAATGATGTTAATATCATTCCAAACATCGTGTTGGACATATGATATGAATGTGGCATTGTCGTTCCTGTTGAACTTGACGGTGGAGGTGGTGAAGTCAGTTCCGTATTTTGATTTATTCCTAACGCGCTAAGTGCAAGACCAATTGATACTCCTATAATAGAAATTGATTGCACGAAAGAAAGTCTTCTTCCAAGAAAAAAAAATGAAAGAATAGCACACCAAATAACAACCGAACTGTATATTACTTGGTACATCTATTACGAAAATTTTAAAAAAAAATTTATTAATTAATTTTTATAGCAAATTAAATTACAGCAAAAAAAAAAAAAATCTTACCCCACTTCCAACATAAAAGAATCCAATAGTCAAAGCGAAATTGGCAATAACATCCAAACAAGAAGCAGCAAAAATAATTTTATAATCAACAACCTCTTTTGGTGGGTTCATATCTTTGGAAACATCCGTATCTGTGAAATTATTATCTGTTGAAATTTCATCATCTGCTTCTGGTAATAACTGGTAATCTTTTGTCGTTGCCTAAATCAAATAATAATAAGGAAATTTGAATAGCAGATCATATCTTTGGTCACATTTTTTTTGTCCCCGAAAAAAAATAAAAACTGGCTTCATAAAGGTAATAAAAATAAAAAAAAAATCACTTAAGAATTATATTAAGAATTATATTAATTTTCATTATAATATTTAAACGGATCACTGACATGACTGACATCTACCATGTCAATATCCTCATTAAATTTACGAGATCTTAACCATACAGGCAAAAGAAGAAATCCAACCGATGCCATACCCACATACGTTGCCGTATTAGTGAGTAGACTATATTTAAAAATCATTATTACAGGAAAAGTTTATTAAATTAATAAATCGATTTTTTTAAAAAAAAAAAATCCTATTATCTATTAAACAAACCTCAATCCAGCTAAAATAAATAAAAAAAAAATAGAATCAAAAAAATTATTATTTTTTTTAACTGTCCTAAAAAAATACATTTGTTACTTACTTGCGGCACCTTGATAATATAAAAACTGTGTTCCAAGAGTTGAAAAAAAACCAGAAAATAAAAATAAAGCTTCATAGATAATAATAGAAATTAAGGATGGTTTCACTGGTTTCGTCATTGTTCAAAATATACTTGGTTTTTAAAATTATTCTCCTTTTTCCAAAGAAAGTTCTATATAGAAAAAAAAAGAAAGTTTTACTGTTCGTTCAACGAAACTAAAACTTAGAAAAAAAAAATTTATACTGAAATTTTATATATACTTTTTTTTAAAATATCCAGTCACGTGTAGTTTGTGTAATTTAATTAAAAGTTATGCAATTCACTGCGGAGTTAGGCTTACAGTATTTGAAACTAGAACATCCATAAGTAGATCAAGATTACATACTAACATACGTGAATGAGCTTTATATAAAGACTATTAGAGGAACTCACCTTTTCTATCTTTTCTTTATTACTCTAACGAAATCTGTACGTAATATTGTAATTTAAAGTTGAAAGTTTCTTATGTACAGTTCTTTATATTTCTTGACTTAACTGTTTATTATTTTTTTTTGTAGATTTTTTTTTTTTTTTGTTATAAACTATATTTTTTTTTTTAAAAAAAAAGAAAAGATGCAACTATTCTTTCCTCGTCAGAAACCAAAAGCTAACGCTAAAGATGCTATCGTTCGTCTCAGAGACACTTTGCAAATGTTAGAAAAGCGTGAAAGTCATTTGCAAACTAAGATTGATACCGAACTAAGAAATGCTAAATCGAATGCTGCCACCAATAAAAGAGGTATGTTTTTATTATTTAACCAAAAAGAAATAGTAATTAATAACATTTATCTTTTTAAAAATCTTATTATTGTTATACATTACGTGAAAATTATCGCGTTTTTAGTTTAATCCTTTTGTTTTACCCTTTTTTTTTTAAAAAAAAAAACAATTTTTGTAATTTAAATTTTTTTTAAAATTTTAATCAGAGGAATGTTTAAAATGTTATATTCTGTCTCTTTATTTTAGCTGCTTTAATGGCACTTAAACGAAAAAAACAATATGAAAATCAGATCGAAAAGATATCCGGGGCACGTATTACAATCGAAGCACAAGTGATGGCAATTGAGAATGCGAATGTCAATTTAGAAACTATTAAGGCTATGGAAAAAGGTGCCGAAGCCATGAAAGCAATACACGGATCTATGTATGTTATTTATTTTATTTTTTTTATCGTTAGTTAGTAAATGATTCTTAAAAACTTTGTAAGTTTAATTATTTAAACTTTCTATTTTTTTTGCATTTATTTAGGGATATAAACAAAGTGGATGATACAATGGATTCTATACGCGAACAAATTGATATGGCGGATGAAATTTCAAATGCTATTTCTGCGCCAATGATTGGAATCGATTTAGATGATGTATGCTTTGTTTTTATTATAAAAGATCAAAAATGTAGCAATTCACTAATAGACAATTTTTTTTTTAGGATGAATTGACGGCAGAATTAGATGAATTAGAACAAGAAATTCTTGATAGTCAATTGCTTGGAGCCGATGCTCCGCCAGTCACTGTTCCTAATGTACCAACAAGCGAACCTGGTATGAGATTTAATGAATCTTTATTTAATTTTTTTCATTACTGATTTAACATTAACCATATTTTTCAAATTATAATAGTCAAAACAAAAACAAGAGTTACTGAACAGGATGAAGACGAGGAGCTGGCAGAATTACGTGCAACCATGGCCTTGTAATTTTAGCACCCTTTTTATTATTATTATTATTATTAATAAGCAAGACGAACTCAATATAGATATTGTTCCGTTTAAAAAAAAAGATAAATTTTATAATACAAAAAAAAATTTATTTGGATGGACGGATGGAATTATTATTAAATTATTTTTTCAAATTTGTTATTATTTTATTTCATTTTAAAGGGGTTCTGTTTTTTTTTTAAAAAAAAAAAGCATAAATTTTAAAAAATAATAATTTTTTTTAATCAACTTATCTTTGTATCATTATTTTTTACATTGCGATTTTTTATTTTTCGTTTGTTCTCTATATTTAGATGATTCAAAGGTACCAAAAAAAGAAATTACGTTGCATTATTTGAAACAATTGACCCCGTTTAGATACAATTTTAGACCAGGAATAATAAATTACAAAACTAATATTACCAAAACTATATAAATTACTTTCTAAAAAATCCTAATACACAGAGATTATATTGTAACAATTCTTCTATTCTTTTCCATTCTTTTTTATGTTCATTTAATATAGAAATTAAATGATTATAAAGTTGTTGATCATCCTTATTTGACATAATAATATCCCCATAAATCTTTAAAAAGTGATTTAAATAAGCTTGTACTAATTCGAAATCTTTTTTTGTTTTAAGTTTAAATTCGATCGCATCTAAAAAATATTTTAATTCTATTAAATCATTTTCAAGACTTAACGATCTTAATTCAAAATCAATTGCTGAAGGATTTAAAGTTTTTATAAAATCAAAAAATTCTGTATCTAAAAAAAGTAGGTTTGGCATTAATTAATTATATACATTTTTATTAAAAAACAAAAAAAAAAAATTTTTTTAACTTACAATCTCCTCCTTCATGATTCTTTTTTAATATTTTCAAAAATTCTGTTTCTATTTTAATATCAGCCATTTTTATAATATTTTTAGATTTTTTCTTTTTATCTTTAGATTCATCATTTAATGGTACAAATTTAGGTTCAACTCCAGGTAATGTAGGTAAGAAAAATGGCGCTTTCTCATTTGTTTTAGGAGGTTCTTTGGGTTTGTTCCTTTTCTATTATTGTTACAGAATAAAGGATATATAGATTTAGTTTAATCAAATAATAACTGATAAATAATTAATAAATCTACAAATACCTTGATAGTCTCTAAGTTTAACAAATTTTGCCATTTGGATTTTGGTAGTAATGATAATGTTATCATTTGTTCTGTAAGTTGTTCTACAGTTTCAAATGACTTCTCATCTTTCTTACTATTATCTACTTCATCCAAATCATCTAAAATAAAACAATTCGAATTTAAATATATTATTATTTTGAATATATTTCATTTGCGATATGATTATATTATACCTTCGTTATCACTTTCCAATCCAATAGTAGTTGGAAGGGATACTGTAGATACTATTTCTTCTTCGTCTATACTTCGTAAAGACATATTACAAAATTGAGAACGATTCGCCCTAACATAAACAAATAAATTTTTTTTTTCATTTTAGCGTCAATTAAAAAACATAAAAAAAAATATTTTTTAATTTATTACCATAAGAATATCCCAACATTATTAACATGTGAAGTAGCCAAAAAATCACCAGTTGGAGAAAACGTAATACTTGTGGCTATATCATCCACTCGAAAAATATCAATTAAATGACCTGTGGGAAGATCCCAAGTACGAATTGTAGCATCAAGAGATGCGGAAACGATCCATCTTCCATCAGGACTAAACGTCTATAATATATTAAAATAATATTATAATATTGTAATACATAACTTTTTATATTAATCATAGAAATCATACCAAATCTGTAATCCTATTCCGATGTCCCCAAAATTCTCTTACAATTTTGCGAGTTTCAATATCAATAACACGTATACATAAATCATCGCTATTTATGGCTAATAAATCATTATTACAATGATATATCATAGCAGCAATAGGTGACATGATTTTAATAGTATGCAACACTTTTGCTGTATTAAAATCCCATATCTAAATAAAATATTATAAAAGTTTTGACAATTTAGTAAATGCAAAAAAATCAAAATAAATGAAATACATGATAATCAAATACCTTAATAGTTCCATCAAGAGAACTGCTAATTAATACTCTATTAAGCGGATCACTTGCTAATCCAGATATTGATTTAAAATGTCCTATATTATCACGAACCCCATTTAATAACAATACTTTGCAAATGATGTTAACAAGAAACATTTTATAAATTTACCATCATTTCCAGCAAAAGTTTTTCTATGGAATCCAGATTGCATATTAAACATTTCAATTACACCAGTTGATGTTCCAATGAATCCAAAATTTCCGCACGCGCTTATATTTGTTGCCTGAATTGATAACAAATAAATTTTATTTTATTGGTTTTTCAGGAAATTTTTTTTATATTACACACACCTTAATTGATGTTCCATCAAGAGTTTTAAAAACATATTGTCCTAGGGCTTTTCTCTGAAATGACCATGTTCGAGCTCTTGAATCATTAAGATGACACGTAAGGATATTATCCCATTCTTTTTGTCTAGATTCAGCTAAAATAAAAAATTTAATTATTTAAAAGAATAAAAATATAATAATAATCATTTAAACAAAGTATCTTACATGATGAAAAATGTGTAATCTGTGGAAATTTGAGTTCATCAATATGTTTTCTAGAACGCTTTGATTGCTTAATAATAGAACCTAAAAAACAATAAATTTATAAATATAATAATTTACTAAATGCAATCAAAAATATATATTATTTTAACCAACCTTGTGACAATTCCACACTCTGAGAATCACGAATTACTGAGAATAATCTAAATGACTTATCTCCCGCTGCACTAAGAATGAAATGTCCAGAAGATCCATAATATTTAATCTTTGTTGGAGGCGAATGATGCCCACTCCGTGATTTAAGAATACGATGTTCAAACCCATCTCTTCCTTCAAAAATCCATACCTAAGATTAAATGTAAAATAAATTTCAACCTTAAAATTAATTATCATGACGACATTAGAAAGCATACCTTAATCGCGTTGTCAGCGCCGGATGTTATTAATATAGCTTGTCCATTAAGGAATTGTATAGAAGGAATTAATCCATCATGAGCACCTTTAATCACATTATATAATTTCTTCTTATCAAGATCCCACTGAGTTATATCTCCATGTGTATTAGCGGAAGCCATAATATGCTTATCATCTATAAAAACATAGTTTTATTTTAAAATTTTTTCATCATGTGTATATAATGTTAATTTTAATAATACCAGTTCTGAATGAAATTGAAGTTACGCATCCTTCTTGCTTTAATGACATTATACTCTCATCCATTTTAATATTATATAAAATTATTGTTCCATTAAGTAAACCAATAGCAATGACATCTACAACAGGAGATTGTGTAAGGAAAGTAATTGGGAATCCAAATGAAGGAAATGAATATTTCATTTTCCTATCGCAAAAGCAAAAGAATATGAAAAAATATAAATTATAATAAATAGAATTAAATTAAAATATTGCACTATTAAATATTATAAATACTTTGTTCGAATATTCCAAATTTGCATTATCCCTTGTCTACTACCAATTAATATTTTATTTAAATAAGTGCTTGGATGAATGATTGTTGATAAAGTAAACCTCTCATCAAATTTAATTTCATCATAAAATTCTGTTCAAAAATGTAGTATTTAAAAGAGGAGTTAAAATCCATTAAAATAACATTTTATTTTTTTAAAAAAAAATAAATAAATAAATTTATACCCCCAGAAACATGATCCCATAAAGTAAGTAAGTTATCGTCACTTAGAGCAATAATATAATTACTAAAAATTATGAGCGAAAATATTTTTCCCCTGATATTTCCAATATATCTAGTAACCTATCAAAATAATATTTCAGTTAGCCTAAAATTTTTTGATAGAAATTTTGGATAATAAAAGTTGAAACTAACCTCTTTACCACGATGATAAACAATAAGTTCTTTTCCACACGCGACAAAAGTATTTTCATTTAATGAAGCTATGGCCGTAATAGGTTGGTCGGTTTGAGAACCTTATCAATCAATAAATCTTAATTATAAGTAAATTAGAGGGTTCGACTTGGAATTATGTTAATATATAGTCTGAACATACCTATAGTTATCAAATTTAGCTTCTCGCACTTTGAAACATATGAATGTAATAATAAAAATATTAATATATTTATTAAATTAATAAAAAAAAAATGCTTCTGCTTTTAACGTACATCATATACATGGAAGCTATTACCAACACAAGTTGTGAGGTAATATGCATCTCCTCTTTTCTGAATATCAAAAGGTATATCATTTGTAAAATATCCTATTGCCCGAAAAGGTTGAAAGATATGGGGGCGATTCTTCGATGTCTGAATTCCTTTACTTTTTTCTAATTTGATTTTCTTGAACATGTTTTGAATCATCAAAAAAAAAAAAATTTGGACTGATAATCTTTTTGTGATCAAATCGGGAATTTAGTCTGCTGATCACTGATCGTGAATCGAGATAACGTATGCCTAAATTAGGTTCAACATTTAACGTCCTATATCAATGAATTCATTCATTTGAGAAACTAGAGAGGATTTAACTATTGATATACCAAACATCGTGTAACCAACATTTTTTAATCATAGATATCTGGATTCTTCTCACAAAAGTATTTTTTGGCTGGCATTATGATTTCACCTACTGAAAAAATTTTTTGTTTCCAGAATACTTAAAAAGTGAAGGAGGATGACACAGGTGACTATTTTTACTATGATCATGTAAAAATGAAATTTTGTTAGTATAGCAGAATAAAATGCAAACTTTTCATATAACTTATTTCAAGACATATATATCATATTTAATAGGAACTGTTTATACTAGCAAATTATAAAGTTTGTTAAATATTATATTGCAAATTTATTATTAAAATGCCTATTATAAAAATATCAAGAAATTTTCTTTTTTTTTATTTAAAAGAGTACTATATTTTTTTATCTCTATTATATTTTTTATTAGTTTTACTCATTTAATTAACAGATTATATATAAGTTTAATAACTTATGAAGATTAATATTCATTTTATCAAATTGGTATAATTTTTATTCTTTTACAGATGGCTACCAAAAGTATACAGACATTTTGTTTTGACAAAATTATACCAATTATTATGCAATAATATAATTGTTCAGAGCGAAGCGAAGACTATGTATTTTTATATGAGATGATAACCATTATAATTATGTAGTGATTTCCATTTGTCTGGTATGTGATTACTATATTATTAACTACTAAAAAAAATAAAAATAAAATAAAAAAATGCATTCTAGACTTAAAATGGTTTTTATTTCCTAATATAAATATAAATAATATCTACATATTTATTTTAACCATAAAGGAAAGGTCTAATCACATTATTACTTTTCCTTTCAAAAAATACAAAATTTCTTAAAAACATAATGTAAATTTATGTATGTCTATAAAAAAAAAGGAAACCATCTATAGTTTCTATATATAACTTTTTTCTTGCATCTGCAATATTATAAATTAAATAATTATTAGCTATTTAATTCTTATAAATAAGGTTCATAAATATTTACTTTCTCAATACATCAATACTCTATCCAATATTTGATTTATTGGTAATTCCAAGGTCAAATGTTGATGTATACCAAAAAAATCATCAACATCTATCTAGAGTTCCAATTTGAGTATTGATGAATAGACACATTTTGATAATTATACATAGATTTAATCAATTAAAGTCAAGATTTTTTTTGAGATATCTTCAAATTCTACTCCAATGCACAATATAGTGGAATTAAAATCCGTTTTAATTATAAAATGGAGAAGAAATTCAACTCGGATTGAAAATTCATCTGATCAGATGACAAATTCAATCTGAATTGAATTTCTCTTTTTTTTATTATTAACAATACTCTTAAATTTACTATATTGTGTATTGAGATATGATCTTAATATATTTGAAAAAAAATCCTTACCTTTATTAATTAAATCCACATATAAATTGCCAAAATATCCCTATCCATTAATCCTCAGATTGGAACTCTACATCTATTCTTCAAATATAGAAATGATATTTTAACATCATTTTTGATTTCATTATTTGAATTATTATTAAAGCAAATTGATTTAACAAAATTATCATTAACTAATCCTGCAGTTTTAATTTTTTTTAAAAAAAAATTTAATTATATAATGAGCTTAAAAGTTAAAGATAAACTTTAATTATTATAACGCTTACCTTCTAGAAATTTTAGGAGTTTGGTTACCATATGTTAAACAAATTATGGGCTTTTTACAATTATTTCTTGACTTTTTTTGTAAATTAATTAATTCTTCAGTTAACATTTTTTTACGTTTTAAGAAACATTAAATTTTAAAAAAAATAAATTTACAATGTATTTTTTTTTGGAAATTTTAAATACTTAATTTTTCATTAAAAGAAGTGAAACAGATTTTATTATAATTCTAAATTAATGATAAAAAAAAATAATAAATTTTTTCTTTTGAGTTTAAAAATTTGAGATAAGTATATATAAAAAGTTTCATTTGTTAATAATTTGTTATCATTATCTTGTTCTCTATTCATTACAATAAATTCTTATTGAATCAAAGAATATATTCATTAACTATAAAAAGAAATAAGTTAAAAAAACCAAAATAAATTCATTAAAAATTATTAACTTACAAGAAAATTTTTTAAAAGATGAAAATATTAGAATCTGAATTATGATTTTTAAAATCAGAAAAAATTAAATCACTAGTGAATGATTAGAATTCCAATATCATTCTATTATTTTCATGTATGAATTTAAAGAATCTATAGAATCTTTAACAATTTTTGACCTTAATTCTTTACAAATTCTTAATGAAAGGTCAAAATTATAAGGTATGTTATTAAAGCAGAAATACCAGATATAAATTCCCATATAATAATACCAAAAGAATATATACTGTATTAGCAGCTTTGGTATAAGCTTTTTAATAATCATTTAAAAAAATATTACTACTATGAAAATCACCATGAACTAAATTACATTTATGTAAAATTTCAAGCATTTTTGTAATATATTTTTCATATAAATTATGGTTTTTTATTAATAAATTAGACCTTAGATTTCCTTCTTTCATTGATTTGTTATTATATAATTTGATATTTCTGGATCTTGAATTATACCGTATACTGTATGTACAAATATAGAAAAATTACTAGTTATAGATAAATTTATAAATTGTAAAAATCATTACATTAAATCCATTTAATTCCTTATTAAGATATCTTTCCCACTTTTATTCTTAATAATTTAACCTGATATCTATCTATCTAATTAAGTTGTTTTATAAATATTACTTAATCAATTATTATAAGAAATCCATTCTAAAGTTCAGAATAATTTCTTGCTTTTAGTTGAGCTTCTTGTCAATTTGTATATTCCTACTAGTCCAGTTAGGAAAATCTTGTTGAAATCTTTTATTATTACAATATTAACACCAACTGCATAAAAACCATATGTTTCATTTTCATGTATTTCATATTCCTTAATCAGAAATGATAATTTTTTTGTGTAAAATGTATAATTTTTTAGTAATAAGTTTTTACCTATGGAAAATTATGAGTTTCATATACAATAAATCATAATGCATTTTTGATAAAATTTTTTGAAAACAATTAACCTCATAATTATTAATTTTGTTAATATTGGTTAGATAAATGTCATTTTAAGTGGACTTATGAAATAATATAAAGACAAATAAACAGTATATTTTGTCATACAAGCAGAAAAATTGATTGTATAAGTAAAAAAAATAAAGAATATTAAATTGAAAGCCTTAGATAAATATAGATTTGTCTTCTATATTACATGCTCTTATTTTACTACTATCAAGAGGTTAGATAAATAAACAGAGGGCTAACACATATATTACACAAATTGATCAATAACAAACTAAACTGTCACCCTTATAAATTAGTTACATAAGCAAAATTTTATTTTTTCAGCATACAGTTGACCCTTTTTATAACGAATTTTGATATAACGAATTTCACAATATAACGAATCTTAAATGTAGTACAAATTTTATCATAGAGAAAAAATTTGTTACACTGAACTTTACTAATTAAATGCGGTATAACGTTTAACAAAGAAAAATGTTTGAATTTATATATATAAATGCCCTTTTTTATAATAAATTTTTTTTATAACGAAGTTTTTTTTAATATAACGAAAATTTTTATAGATAATCTACCATATATTTTACATAAAATTTCTACTTAAATGGTAATCTCTCATCTTATATAAATCTTATAACAAAATCAATAATAGATAGATGTTCGTATTTTATGCTTTTGTGTTTTATTTTCTTTGTTCTTTGTATTTACCAGCAGTTATAGCTCAGCTGCATTATACGAAAATGCAAAAAGTAAATCCTAAAAGACAGCTGGGTGAAGCTCTAAAATAAAATGAAGCCCCAAAAAAATGAAAGTCTCTTACTGCTGCGCAAAAGAAAGAAATTTGTTTAAAGAAATTATCAACACCTTCTTTAAAACAAAAGGACTTAGCCAAAGAGTATGATGTTAGTAAAGGAATGATTAGTGATATTTTAAAGGCAAAAGACCGTTGGCTTGCCATCGATTCTGACTCATATCAAGCTGGTTTGCGACGCGAAAAAAAAACACCTTTTCCTATTATTGAAGAAGTTTTATTTCTTTGGGTAAAAAATGCTCTTCAAGCCAGTCTTATTATTAGTGATGATATACTTTCAAATAAGGCTTTGGAATTTGCTTTTTTGTGTAAAGAAGATAAGTTTAAAGGATTAAATGGATGAGTTGATAATTTTAAAAAATGCCATAATTTAAAGCAATATAACCTTCATGGAGAAGCGACAAGTGCGCCACTTCAAGATTTTGAAACAATGCGTGAAAATATATGTCAAGTTTTGAAAAATTATGACCCTAAAGATATTTTTAATTGTGATGAAACGGGTCTATTTTGGAAATTGCAGTCTAGTCGTACAATATCTGATGGTCTAATGGCTGGAAAAAAATAACTAAAAGATCGTGTAATAATTTTGCTCACCTGCAATGCGACTGGGAGTGAAAAATTGTATCCATTATTTATACATAAATATGAAAATCCTTGAGCTCTTAAAAATATAGATAAAAAAACCCTTCCGGTTGAATATTACTCAAACCTTAAAAGTTAGATGCAGACATCAATTTGGAACCAATACCTTAAGAAACTTGATACCAAGATGAGAAGACAAGGCCGTAACATTCTTCTTCTTATTGACAATGTCCCAACCCATGCTCTGTATGAAACTACTTATCTCACAAATGTTACTATCAAATATCTCCCTCCAAACACTACTGCTCATTTACAACCTTGCGATCAAGGGATTATTAATAATTTTAAAATAAGTAGTTTAACATATTTTATTTACAATAAAAATTTTTTAAATTAATATTTATAATGTTTAAATAATTTATTTATTTTTAGGCTCAGTATCGAAAGTTATTTTTGTGTAATAAAATTAAGGCTTTTGATAAATACAATGAATATGGAATTGAACCTGCTGAAATCAATATCAAAAAGTGTATCAAATACGTTGCATGTGCATGGGATAATGTCACGCAAGATATGATCAAAAATTGCTGGTTAAAGGCAGATATATTACTTAAAAATGATAAAAGTGAGGCTAATACTATGGATTTTGACATTATGGATGTTGATATGCAAATCTATTCTACATAAATAAAAGAATTAGGAGAAGTTCAAGTATTGATCGATAGACTTAATTTTGAAGTTACTATTAATTCTAAAGAATTTGTTTATTATGACAATGATGAAATTACAATGGAAATGCTATCTAATGAAGAAATTTTAAAAGTGGTTCTTCCTAATAACCAAGAAGAGGAAACAAAAGAGCCTTTTGATCCTTTACCATCTGTTATTTATAATGAAGTTATCAAATATTATAAAAAGGTGATTTTATATTTGGAGCAGCAAGAGGATTATTTTGGTATGAAACAAAACAAATTGAAATTTATTAAAAAGCTAAAAAAGGAAGCTCTAAAATAACGGTTCATATCTGCGAAATAAACTAACCTTGATAGTTTCATTAATGGTAAATGAATAAAAATATTAAATAGTATACTGTATATAGCTTAATTTTTTCTATATTTTATATTATACATAACAATAATATAATAATAAATAATTTTGAAATGCATAAAAACATATATAATACTAAGTTTATGATTTATGCTTAATTTATTTAAAACGTTTAAAAAATGTATGCTTTAACGGAAAAAATATATAATGAATATTTAATAAAATGTGATAATATTCGTTATGTGATATACCAAATAATTCGTTATATATACTGAATAATTTGTTGTGATGTTACTGAATTTTTTTATTACAAAGGCCTGATCAGCCCAGACGCATACTTTGTTATATCAAGGGCTGACTGTATATATACAAAAAAGCAGCCAATCTAAAAAGTTAAAGTTGTTCATATTAGCTTTATATAGATGAAATTTTTTATTCAAATTAGATCACTGGTTGCTTTGTTCTTAGTTTTATATGCTTTTTATTACTTGATAAGGGGAGGGTCAGAAATGATGTCATTTAATAAAGGGGAAGGGTCTATCCATGATGACATTATACACAATATATATTTCTATTTTTGGTACGGTATTTTCTGATAGAAAGTATAAAAAAGCATATGCTTTGAATTTTAAAATTTTTTTTTTATATTGAAATATAAAATGTAAATAGTAAAAATATGCTGCTGTTCGAAATGTTTACATATTTGTATGGTGAAGCAGACATACTTTAAAGAACTGAAATACTTCAAGAATTATATTATTTAAAATTCCAGAAATCTTCATGAACAATATGTAAATGCTTTTGCATTTAGTGAAATGGTAAAGAGTCATAATAAAATGCCAAAGAAAAAAAAACTACAGTAATAAGCTCAAGATAGTTGGCGTGAAGTAAGAAAGGAAGATAAAAATAATATTTAAAATCATATTTTTGAATTATTACATACTCCTATTTAATCTTATCCCTTCACTTTTATTGAACCTGTAAGAGAAATTCAAAAAGAACCTCCAACACTACCCTTAATGCCTTTAGATATTCTTCCTGAACCTTTAGATAATATACAGTTTTTGGCAAACATAACAGTATAAAGACAATTGCTTGAAAATATTCAAAAGGCCAAAACTGACCTATATGAGTACAATAATTTATTAAAAGCAGCAACAACATCAGAACTTTACTTTCAATTCACTTCAAAAATTAAAAAACTAAAAGAAACTATAATAAAAGAAGAAAATAGACTCAAGCGGTTAAACCGTTAAGGGGTAATGCAGCAGCTTAGCAATGAGCATGAAAGAAAAAGAAGGAAAAATTAGAAGAGGAAAATGTTGTAGAAATATATGATACATCAGATCATTCATCATTTTTGATTAATGATCCTAATCTTTTAGAGAAAATGCATAAAAGTGTTAAATTTGAAGTAGCAGATCATAAACGATGTAAGGAAATAATTAAAGTACGAATAGTCAAGTACCTTCATGAAAACATGGAAGAAGACTATATTTATATAGCAAAATCCACATTGCAAAATTATATGCAATCCAAACATCCAGGAATGAGAGAGGCACAGCGACATCATTACCCTGCACAGATCCATTTGGTAGCCATTGCAAGAAATGAAATAAACAGTCATGTTAATAAACATTACTATCTAGTATCAGTTAAAGGTATGAAATTGTTTGCATTAGTTTTTTCTCAAGATGTTATGTTAATTTGGCAAGATGATAAAGCTAAGGTAAATAGGTAATATTATGCATTTTTTCTTTTAATTTTAATTTTAATTTCAAGTATAATAGGTTTCTCTTGGAATGGCTGCTATTGAAAGAACATTCAAGACTATACAAACAATGAATGAGCCAGTATCTGTTTTCAATCACAATTTTCCAAAAGCCTCAAAGCACAAACTAATTTCTTTTGTCTATCTGTTGATAAATCCCTCTGATATGAATAATTCATTATATTCTGGTAAGTTACGAATTTTTATTCATCTGGAATACTTTTTAGGTACATCTTGTGAAACACATATGATAGATTTCATGTTAATCACAAAAGAGGAGTCTTTCGTGAATTTACGCATGTTAAGGATTCTATAAAACTATTTTAATGCTTGTTAACAGAGGCGGACCAGATAAAAACTCTTAGTTCCTTACTAGCATCTCAAAATATCTCTTACTTTTTAAAAAACTTGATCTCAATTATTTTATTGTTCAGATACATGCTCCAGGGCAATTAGCTTACAATCTGGTTGAATGAAGTATAGCATCACTATCTAAAAAATTAGCCAGAATGGCAAACATTTTGAAAGTGTTGATGGAAAAATTACCATTGTGAATGAAAATTTCAGACATAATAATTTTAGATATGCAGATGAACGTTTATGTGAACTTTAGGGTCGTGACAGTATTAATTGATATCCAATTATTATCACATATATTGAGGAGCATGATTAGACAGATTTTCTAGATGTAGAAGAGGAGTCATAGGATTGGATTGGCATATACAAATTTGCAAGTATTCTCTTGATATAAGGAAGTGCAATGATCGAAACTGTTGCAGACAACCATGTGCACCTGAAATATATAATATTTTATCTGCAAATAATAGTTTTTTACCACCCATTATACAAGGCTGCGATGGATATTTTTTAAATTTAATTCATACTTTAAAATACTTCGGGAATGACCTACCGGGCTATGATGAGCATTGTCCCAGCATCACTTTGGATTTATATCGTAATTTCACATGTCAAAAATGCTTTAAATATTTTCCAACAAAAGTATTTCTAAAGCAGCATGTTAAAACAATTCATTTAAATGAAAGAGCACCAAAAGAAAGAGTAATAAGAGTTAATATTGAAGAAACTGAACATTCACTACAGGATTATGAATATAATGCAGAAAGTACGAAGGATAAAGAGAATGAATGTAATGCAGATAGTACAAAAAATAAAGAAAATGAATGTATAAATACAGAAAGTACAAAAGATCAAGAAAATTCAAATCGTGATATAAGAACTGATGCTTTACAGAAATTCCAAGAAGAAAAGCCAAAGAAAGGTAAAAGTAAAGCAAGAGGTTCATGGAAACAAAATTCAATAGCAAAACCATGGGAGCAAGACCATCTTACATTTAAAATATAATATTATCATATATTGCAGTATGAAGTTTCAATTCATTCTTTTAATATCTTGTTTTAACAATTTTAATAATAATAATAAAGTCTAATTTTTGTATCAAATTTGAAAAAAACTTAATACAAACGCACTTAAAAATTCATTATTTAAAATATTTAAAATATAAATAAATTATTTATTTGGATTCTTTGGTCTTAAAAAATGTTTAAAAATAGCATTTTCTTCTTTTATTATTGTATTTAATAAAATTTTATATAGTTTTGAGGTATTTTAAATAGCCGATCAAGTTTTTTAAAAGATATAGATGTTGAAACTTTGACAAAAATTATATTTTCAGATAGTTACGCATTTGCTCATTACCGATCGTTAATTTTTTTTTCATAGATTATAGTTCGGTCTCATGACCAATAGTATGTGTAACCCTGAGTTGGCCCCCCCCGTTTATTTATCTAACCCCTAGCTACTATAGGTGTTATTGACACGTGGACAAATTTTGGTGTACTAACAGTAGCACGTTAATTTACGTGACTGATACTCGCAAATTCATATGATCTGTTCGCATTAGCCTAATTGTAATAATATCTAATAACTAGGTACCAAGTTAAAGTCAGTTATCAAACAAACAATTGGATACGTTAAATGATGTTTATTGGTTATCCGTCTGTCCGATAAATTTTACTTCAGATATATATAATAGAAACCTTTTTATCTGTTTTTTTTCCGAAATACATCTAACAAACAACCGTTTGGGGCACATGACGTCAATCTTGAAAACCTTTTTATCTGTTGTAATACAAATACTTTGTGTTTAAAAAAAAAATACTTCGCTTAAATGAAGTAATCTCAATTGTAGACGGAATAGTATTCTTTTGGTTTAGTTTTTATATATATTTTATGTATGTACTTTCACTTAATAAAATTATACTTCAATCTTAAAGAACCATGAAGTTCATAACTAGTTTAACCCGGTGTTAATTCTCAACATGTTACAATATAAAAAATAAATTAAAAATATTAAAAGTCTAAATGTTGGTTTTGCATTTACACTAAAAAGGTTCCTTTTTCTTTTTTGAGCCAAATTCCTTGTCAAATCAGTAAGAAACATTTTGAAATTAATTGGAATTGATTGTTTAAAATTAGATTATAGTTTTCCCGAATCATTGCAAAAATGAAGAATCATCTGTCTATCTGCAAAAAAGTATCTGTTTGTACTTTATAATATCCTTGCTAAAAGTCAAGGGCAAATAATATTAAACAGATAATGTTTAACTGACAACTACAGTTACAAAAAAACTTAAATTGAACTCGGAAAAGGTATTTTTTTTTATTTTTTGCCCAGCAACTTTTAAATTTTTTTTCGATACTACTTTGCTAACGTATAAAAAAAATGGACTGCGAATTGTGCGGCAGAGTAATAATATTAGTATGTGGGTGCAGTCTATTCCCCTTAACCTATAACAACCCAACAACATTTAATCCTCAGTGCGTAGATTGCGGTTATCAAATAGTAACACTTTGTGGATGTCCGATTCATATATGTTCAACCTATGGAAATAATTTTCCTCAAGATTTCGGATCCCAAACGACATCGAATTCTCAGTTTCTGCCAGAACAACAGCTAATCTTTGACAATACTGAATCCGAGCCCGACGTACAACAATTGCCACCACTAGATGAGCAAACGTCACATGTTGACGGGACAACAAGAAAAGCGATCAAATTAAAATTAATTTATTTTGTGGTAAAGGATGCGAATAGAATACCAGTACCGAGACACAAGTATGAATATTTGTATTGTTATGTTTAATATTTATGTCTATATCTTAATTCATTTTTTTTTTTAAAAAAAAAAGTAAGGAAAATGTTAAAGTTATTCTTTTCGAACATTCGGCTGATAGTAATCAAATTAGAAGATTAATTGAGGATGAATTTCCGCAACTTCTAAATAGAAACTGGCATTTTTTTAGGTGTGAAACATCTATACTTCAATCTGGATCTAAAACACATGAGCTCGTGTTTGCTAATGAACCGCAGTCTGTTGATGATTTAGTAAAGTAAATATATATCTACATACTGTATACATTTATATACGTTATTAATTTGACAATTTATTATTTATATGAATTATTATTAGAAATTCGGGTAGCAGGAAAAAGGTATACGTGGGAAGGTGCTAAATTTAAAAGGCACGTCGTCTTTGATGAGACGAATCCAATGATCTAAGCTTCGTCTCTTTATGATTACTGGATGGTGAACCATCTCGGTTTTGACATTTTTTTTTAAAAATAGGTAATATTACTATATATTTATTAGCTTTCAAATTTTCTTAAAAATAGAGGAGAATATGTATTACTATATATTTATTAAATTTCAAATTTTTTAAAATTAAAGAGAAGTAAGAAATGTTAAACAAACAATTGGCTTAAATAAATAAAGTAATGCTATTAAAATAAAAAAAAAATAAAATAAAATAGTGTCTATATATATATTGATAACTAACCTAGTCTATATAAGAATTTTTTTAAAATTACAAAAGATTTGTAATTATTCTATTTACAGTCAGACCTCTATATAGTCACCTCCTATATAGTCACAACTCTTTATAAGCACCCTAAATCATATCAAATTACTCCTATAAAATCACAAATCAATTATAGTCACTATCACCTTCCTAAATGTACATATTATTTTTGTTAATAAATAAACCTCTACATAATCACCGTAATTTTAGTCATAAAATAATTTCAGCCAGAATTACAAATCACGTGATTAAAATTTCTTTTTTAAGAATAAACATTACACATGCAAAAAATTTTTTTTTATTGAACGGCTATCGCCAAAAATGGAAATATACGAATTATAATTTACTAATTTCAGCCGAATTAAGAAATTTTTAATTTCAATACTTTTATATAAGCACATTTCTATATAATCACCGATTTTAAAGGAACCGATTAGGTGACTATATAGAGGTCTAACAGTATTTAAATCTATAACAATCATTATGCATTTAATACCTAAATTTTTATACTATAATTATCATATTAAAAATTATAATATAATATTATTTTTGAATATACTGTATAATCAATATATAATATTTAAATTAACTAAAATCAATTTAATTAGTTAAAATTACTAATTATTAAATTATAATGTTAACCAAAATTTTATTAATTCTGATTAAAATTATAATATTAGCTTAAATTTGACTAAAATTAAAAAATGCAATCAGTTAAGACTATAATATTGCAGTTATTATATTGCAAATATTGTGAATTTTAGATTTGAATCTGTAATTTCCATATGGGCCAATTTTCAGAATTAGACTAAATTGAGATTTTTGTAAAAATTTAATTATTTTAGTAAGATATATATTACACAAATCTAAATTAAAT
>QKYT01000256.1:130255-142432 GCA_003550305.1 Glomus cerebriforme
TCGCTATATTTTTTTTATTTTTATCGCTATATTTTTTTTATTATTTTATCGCTATATTTTTTTTATTAATATTACATTTATGCAAATATGTTAAATATATGAATGCTATCTATCAGTGATATGGCTAATATATTTATGAAAATTGGAGGTTTCTGTAAAGTATTAATATTATATTTAATTATTGAATTTATTTTTTTTTTTACTTTTTTATAGTTATATGAAGAGGAATATCTGAACTTGTCAAAAATGGTGTATGACTATCTAGTTATTTCAGGTTAATTTATAAAATTGATAAATTTTCTATTAAATTATTTATTTATATACTATTATTATTTTTTATAACTTCCAGTATGCCTGTAAAAAGAATATTTTTAGGTGGAATAGATTTAGTTGAATAGAAATGATGTAATTTTAAAGATGAAACCATACAGGAAATTATATGCCTCAAAGGATAGTGGAAATCTGATCTTGGTGGATCAATCATTATAAATAATTAATTTTATAATAAAAAATAAAATAACAAATAAATTTAAACTATAAAATAATTAAACTTTTTTATTGCATATAATTTTTATTCTAATAAATTGAACTGGCTTAAGTTTTTCAAGTCAAGTTCATTGCTGATTTAAGCTCATTCAAGCTAGTTTATAAGCTATCAAGCCAATTTAAATATAGCTTAGCTTGGTTTAAGCTCAGCTTAGCTTGAAAACTTACAAGTTGGTTTAGTTTATACAGACAAAACTTTAATTCTAATAAACTAATTATGATAAGTTTTAAATTTATTTCAAATTAGTTTATAATTAGTTCTGAACTGTATTTTAAGACTTATTTAGTTATTTTCTTTATGTAAAATAATTTGAATTTATTATTTTTAAAATTTCAAAAATTTTTTTTAAAAAAAACTTAAAATGTCTATTACTTTTTCTTTCTATTATTACTTAACAAATTTTAATTTATTTATACTTTTTTTTCTTCTTTTACTTCTTAAAATTTTGCTGAAAATATTATTATTATTATATATTTATGTATTATTTATTTATGCAACATATGTAAAATGCATAAATTGTATAATTTGTGTAAGTTATATTATATGTATTTAATTATAAATATTTCTGCTACAATCTAATAATAACTAATTCTTTGTATTTACAAATACTTTTTTTAACTATGATTTAGTACATAAAGTAGCTTATCAAAATGATTTTATATTTTAGTAATAATATTAATAGTAATAGAAAAAAAGTTATTTACAAACAATACTAGTTGCTTATAATCTTTTATCATTAATGATAATTTTAAAAATACTTATTGATATGCTTACTATCAAAGTTTTTTAAAATTGATATTTCTGTTTTTATTTCATATTCTTTGATATAAATTTTATATATTTTTTACCAGAAAAATGTAACTTAAAATAATTTTAAATAGAACTTTTTTTATTATTTTTATTATTTTTCTCCTTTTTTTTTCTTCTTTTTATTATTTAAATTATATTTAACTTTTTACCAAAATGAAATTAATTAGTTTATTTTATAGTTTTTATTTTTTGTAAAAAAAACACATAAAATTATCTAATTAATCAATCTATTTATATAATATATCATATGAACTAATCTGCATTTATGATTGGTTAATATTTTAAACTGATTATAGAATTAATTCATATATAGTTTCAAAAATAGAATTAAGTTCCTTTTAAACTAAATTTAGAATTTTTGGTTTAAGTTCCTGAATTTAGAACCTTTAATATCTTTAATTTATATGGATTGTTATATTATAATATATCTGATTTTATATTATGTGATCAGATCCAAATTAGCTTATATAATGTTAAATATTTAAATATTTAAAAAATAGTTTAATTTGATTTAGATTTATAAAGTTATCTAATTAATTATAAACAGTCATGTGACATATTACTCTACATGTATACTATGCTACCAGCCACCAAAACAGTGTGCGACTTAAAAACGGATTTACAAAAAAAAAAAAAAAATTAAAAAACTTTCTTCATATTTTTTTTAAAAAAATTTACTTTAAGACTATAATTTGCGCGATATTCTAGTAATTTAACATCTTTATAACATTAAATATGGGTGAGTTTCTATATTTTAACTCATTCAACGAGTTTGTTATTCTTTTTTAAAGAGTTTTTTTTTATTTTAACACGGATCTCATATTTTCATACGCGGATGTCCTAAAGGTTCGAAAAAGAAAAGCACTAAAATGTCCTTGACAGAATTCTTGGCGGATCAGTGTATGTATAGTATAAAATTTTTATACTCTTTTGGGTTAAATATATAAAATGTAAACAACCCAGATTTTCTTCGAAAACAATAGCAACCGGTTCTTGGGCTGATGAGATGGAAGATTTACCCTCTGCGCGTGAGTTTCTCATATAATGCGTGTTGATGTATTTTACAATGTTCACATACATCTAAACAGTTAGCATTCGCTTTATCTAGCTGCCGCGGCATTCTCAGGTAATGCTAAATTTTAATGGTTTACTTTTAGTATCAATTTTCATTTAAATTCTGGTATTTTATACAAAATAAAAGAAAAAAAAATCAGAAATTTTTAAAAATGAAAATGGCATATTATAGATCACGAAGATCGTCAGAAAAGTGGTTTCGGGGATAGGAGATCAGGGTTTCCTGACAGAAGAACTTATTCAAGAGGTAATATATATTATTTGAAATATTTAAATTAAATAAATTTTATAAAATATATACTTTATATAATTGCAGATTCACGCTATGAACCTCGTGAGTCACATGAATCTAGGTTTTCATCTCGTTCGGAGCGAATTCCCCAAGAACTTCCTACATCCCCACCTTATACGGCTCATCTTGGTAATTTACCCTTTGACTTAACTGAAGAACAAGTAAAGAAATTTTTCATTGAATCAAAGGTAAATACTAAATTTTATATGAGATTTTTATGAACTCGGGGCATAAATAACTTATTGGCATTTTATAATTCAGATCCTTACCATTAGGATTCTCCGTGATAAAGATTCTGATAGATCAAAGGGTTTTGGATATGTTGAATTTGAAGATCTAGAATCATTAACCAAAGCGCTGCAATTGAGTGGGGAGGTATGGGATGTATTTTTTTTTTAAAAAAAAAAGTGTTTTTTTTGTTGCATTATAAAACCCTGTTTACTTTAATTTAAATTACTAAAAATTTTTTTAATTGTATATCCAATGTATTATGTTATAGAATTTGGGGAAAAGAACGGTTAGAATTAGTGTGGCTGACCCACGTAGGTTTTATACAAATTTTTGAGACAATTTTCTTTAATGAGACAATATAAATCATTTATCCAACAATAGCTCGTGAGCGTGAAGATCGTACTGCTGGCGAATGGCGGCGGATAATGCCAAGGGAATCACAAGCACCTTCCCCAAGAAGTGAACGTTTTGGTAGTGGTGATAAATTTGGTCATAAAGAGGACAAATGGGGTGAGCGTGGTGGTGGTTTTCGCGATCGGAGTGATCGACTTGATCGTGGTGAGCGTGATCGGTTTGATCGAATGGATCGTAGTATTGAACGAAATGATCGTGGAGGAAGCGATAGACTTGAACGTAAAGGAGATACAGAGTGGAGAGGTGGAGGTTTTAATAATAGTAGATCAGGCAGTTTTCGTGAGCGTCGATCTGAGGAAAGATTTGGTGGTCACAATTCAGCGCGAAAATATGACATGCGTCCATCACCAGAGTCGAAGGCTGAAAATTCCAACAATATTCGTGATACTGGCACATCTCCACCAATGCGAAAAAAACTTGAGCTTAAACCACGAAGTTCTGCTCCTGTTTCAAATGAAGCTGTTACACCACGATCATCTAAGCCAAATCCATTTGGGGATGCTAAACCAATAGATTCAGATGAAGCACTTCGAAGAGTAGAAGAGCGAAGAAAGCAAAAAGAAAAAGAACAGAAAGAAAAAGAAGAAATGGAAAAGGCTGCATCTAAAAATGGGGATGATACAACTGTAACGACAGAAAATGGTGATGCTTAGATAATGGGTTAAAATAAGGTAACTTCACATGACACCAAGTTAAAAATACAACTAATCAAAAAACCATACAACATAATATTTAACCAGCCTGAAATATAATAATACATTTTGTATTTTTTTTTTTTTTTTTACTATGTAATTCATTTTAACAATATGAGCCGTTTTTCTTGTAGTAATAGAGTTATCAATTTTAAAAAACAAAATCGAGGAAAATAATATCATCCAATTCCTTAATTTTGGCAATAAAGAAATATTATTATGCCAATTTGATTATTATAAATTTGAACATTATAGAAAAAATTAATTATTTTAATGGATTCATAATTTTAGGTCTTTTTATTTTTATTATTAGTTCTATTTAGTAATTATTTTTTATTAAACATTTAATATTAAAATTAAAAATTAATAACTAATAATAAATTATTAAAAATATGTGATATAAGTATAAATTGGATTATAATTTTTTTATTTTAATTATTTAAAGATAATATTTGTTAGATTCATGTAATAATACAGTTAAATCTTTATATACTAATACTGTTGTTATTTTGATTAATATATTATTATTATCTGTTATTAGACTTATCTAATGTAAATACTAGCAAAAATTATCATGTTTGGCTAGAATTAAACAATAACAATTACTGCTGGAGTGCCGGTGAGATTTAGTAATACCCTTTAATAATATAATTAAAATTTGGATATTTTATATTTAAAGTAATCAAAATTTGTGTATTATATAGAAAATGATAAAATAATATTATGAAAAAGTTTAGGAATTAAGATATTTAAAAAAAAAAAAATTTATAATTTAAAAATTTAAATCAAGATATGTTAAATAAATATGTTTTGATATCAATCATATCAAATTTTAATTAAAAATTTTTATTTAAAGTAAAAAAAAATGTAAAATTCAAATTTTTATGTTTTTCTTAAAAAAACAGCTCTTTTTACTTTAGAAAAACTTTAACTATTCACAAATTTATACATATTAATAGTATTTATAATATAATTAGATTAATATATTAGTTAATAATTCAAATAAAGTAAAAGAATTTCATGTACGATGATAACTACTACCAGTGATATTTAATAAAATTCTTATTAAAAATGATTAAATAATATATGAAAAAAATATTTGGGATTTATATAAAAAATATATAATATTAGTAATTTATTAATAAATAATTTATGCTAATATCATTAATTACTAGATATTTATATTGTTACTATATGATTATTACTAATAAACCAGTTACTTAGCACTATAGATGCTACCTAAATCTTAAAATCAATTTAAACATATAGTAAAATCCCAAATTATTTTGGCAATTTACTTAATAAATTATATATAAATTATATAAATCAAATGAATTTGTATATCCCAAATTATATTTATAACATTCTAAAATAATTTGGATGATATCTATATTTAACATTATATATCTCATAATTATGTCTTACAATAAAATAAATTGCAAATTCTATTCAATAATTTTTACAATTCATATTACTTATTGCAAATATAACAATTACTTAATATTTTATGTTATACTTCTTTACAAAATAAATTTTTTTGAATTATGACTGATATAATACAAAGACATAATTTGACGTAATTTATATATTTTATTAGTAAAAATTATGACTGTCATAATTGATTTTGTTCATAATGTAACCAAAGATATAGAATAGATTACATAAAGATTAGTAGTTAGTTATAATATTTATAGTATAAGAATTAACGTTTATATTAGTTTTATAGTTTAGTTTATATTTTGATGATTTATAGTTTAGTTTAGTAATACGTGATTAGCATATGATTAGTGTGACAAAGGAAAGTGTGATAAAGCAAAGTATGGCGATCGGCATGATTAATTATGAGTTATTGCAGATCACTTAATGGAGGAGTACAATTACGTCATAAAGGGATAATTTATTATTAATAATTAGTAATTATTAATGAGAGGGAAAGATGGAAAGTTGGAGAATATAAGAAATTTAAGAAAGAAAGATAGAAATATAAAAGAAATAAGAAAAAGAAGAAAGATTGAAGGAAATATATAAGAAATGAAGAAAGAATGAAAGAAGTAAAGTATTACAAATAGTTTAGTGAAATATAATTAGTGAAATATCAAAATGTATAAATATTGGCTGAGAATTCTTTAATTACAAGTGATTCAGCTTTAGAGCTTTTAACTCATAAATAAAAATAAATAAAAACAAGTATTTAAAATACACATTCCTTAATTATTTCCTTAGCGAAAAAGGCCTAAACATAATAGTTCTATTAGTCCTGAAGTAGCATAAACATTTTTATATGATTTTTCTTTATTCTAATATTTTAAGTTCAGAAATAAAGTATGGGAAATTATTCGAGTTTAATTATTCAATGAAAAGACATTTAATGTTAAGGAAAACTATCACATTTTGAAAGTTAAATTTAAAGTAGTGAAAAAAACAATGAGATTATTAAGATTTAAGCCAAGCATATTAATGAAGGAAAAATAAATCTTGTAAGGATAAGTGGCAGTTGTCCATTACAATGATGAAATATTTTGACAATGGCTTTTTAATTTTGCTAGAAAGTATAATAATGTTTAAACAAATTTTTTAATCAAATCAATTTTATAGTATGGTCCAGTGCAAAAATGTTGATATATGAAAATTATTACTTAAATTGGTAATATTATACAAAAATCAACAATCAAATCATATGAGCATAACAATTATATAAAAGGTAAAAAATGATTTTATTTTCAATTTAATTAACAAAAAAAACTACTTTTTTTCACCATTGATAACTTAGAACATGTCCAAAACTTCTTAACTAGCAATGAAAAGAAAATGATTATTCACTTATACTAATATTTTTTAGATATTTGA
This sequence comes from Glomus cerebriforme, assembly GCA_003550305.1. Classification (NCBI taxonomy): domain Eukaryota; kingdom Fungi; phylum Glomeromycota; class Glomeromycetes; order Glomerales; family Glomeraceae; genus Glomus; species Glomus cerebriforme. The sequence goes on from QKYT01000256.1 coordinate 137,163, forward strand.
CAATACCAGAAACAACATCAAGACTTACTATTACGTAAGGAGGTTGCTATAGTTCTTGGTATTAGAGAAGCAACAGTTGCACACGTGGTTACTAAATATAATAAAAATGAGATCTTACCATAAAAAATCACAGTTAACTAAAAAAAGAGCTTACTTGTGATGTTGTTGAGCTTATACGTATTTTTGCAAATATTTCTGATACCCTACTTTCAACACATATGTTACGACAAAAACTTGAAGAAAATGGTCATATATTTTTAAAATAAAAGTTACTTCGTATACTTCATAAGTTGGGATATTACTATAGTCATGGTAAATATTGAAATATATTGCATAAATCACTACAAAATGTTACTTTTTATAACTGTTACCTATAACGCCATTTTGAAAATTTATAGGAAGCAAATAAAATTCTAACTAGACCAAAGGTATTTTTAGACGAGTCTTACTGTCACTTGTACCACACTACAAGTCATACATGGGTGCCAACTCATGGAGTTATTTATTCATCTAGATGCGATCCTTTAATTATTATTTTTGGGTAATAATAATAATGCATAATAGTAACTCTAATAAACTCTTTGGTGAAATCGTTTCTAATTCTCTTTTATTATGAGATCCATCAATTAAATCACCTTCATTAAGGGGAAAAAGACGAGCCAATGCTGATGCCTGGAATAATGTTCCTAATATTATTCAAAATTCTAATATTGTGGTGTATTAAGTTAATTATCACAGTAATTTTACGGCTAAAATATTTGAGAATCTTTTTGATAAACTCTGTACTAATATCAAGGAACAATATGAGTCAGTTAATATTCACATGGATAGTGTTCAGTATCACAAATGTTAAACTGAATAAGTGCCTTCATCAAACGTGAAAAAGAATATGTTGATTGCATGGTTGTCATTTGTTGGTGTTGATGTTCCAGAAAAATCTAGCAAAGTAGAAATATATGAGTTAGTAAAATTAAACAAAACTAAAGTGCTTTTCATGTATGTTGAAATAGCAAAAAAATATGAACATAATCTGTTTTACATTCCACCTTACCATTGTGAACTTTAACTAATTGAGGAAGTTTGGTCAATTGTAAAAGGTGTAGTTGCTAGAATTGGTTTTCACCCTAATCTTCTTGCTATTAGAGATAAATTATTGTATGCTTTTAAAAAAAAGATCACCTCTAAGGTTATAATTGGGTTTTAAAAAAGATGTCTTGATAAAACAAAAGAATATAGAGATTTATATAACGTTATGTTATTAGCCGAAAGTGATTATGAAAATTCTAAAGTTGAAGAATTTGATGATTAATAAAAATTTTTTATTTGAATTTAAAACTTTAATAAAATTTACATTTATATATGTCTTAAAACCTAAGTTATAAATAAAATAATTTAAAAAATTACTTTAATTTTAAGAAAAATTTTTTTACTAATAACATAATGGTGTATCAACTTTTTTGTACTAGACCATATTAGATATTAATATAATTTAAAATAAATTTTATAAAAAAAAAGAAAAATTGAAAATTATATTAATATATATTATATTATAAAGTACTATAAAAAATTGGTATATCAAATAGCGATTATGTCACAAAAAATACAATCACTAATTAAAAATTTGTACAGTATAACAAAAATAATGATCACAAATATTCTAATATAACTCAATTATTTTTTAAGAAACATATTCATGAACCTTAGTAAAGTTTTGTTCTTTGAGATTTTTTTTACTTGTTTCAAGAATTTTTATAGTAATATACTATATATATAAAAAATTTATATTGAGCTGACTTTTTCTATTTTTTTGATTTTTAACCCAGAAATGCAAGTTTGTATGAAGACTAAATACTTTTTTAAATATCTGAATATATGTAAAATTTTGTTTACAATCAAAAATCTTATTTCATAAAAGNCAAATTAAATAGTAAATTTTATGACAAATTCAATATTTTTACTTTTTTAATTAAATAGCTTATATTAGTCTTATAAATTTTATATAATTTAATGATAAATAATACTTTCTTAATACAAAATACACATTATAATAAAAAAATCTTTTTTGTTTATATAAATAATTATTGAGTATTATAATTTTTTATTTAAAAAATAATTGAAAAAAGTTGCTACTAGTAAAAGTTTTTTAATAATTATATAAATTTAATAAAAATTAATATATTATAATAGAATGCATTATAAAGTGATATGTAAAATTCCAGTATATATTATTATGTAAAATAATTTAGGATGATTAAATAAATTTATTATTACATGAAATATATAATAAAAAATTAATATGCTAATTTATGACATTACTGTGTCTAATATTTTATGTAATATTAAATTCATTTAGCCATCCTGAATTATTTTACATAATAATATATACTGAAAATTTACACATCACTTTATAATACATTCATATTATAGTATATTAATTTTTATTAAATTTGCATAATTATTGGAAAATATTTACTAGTAGAAACTTTTTTCAATTATTTTTTAAATAAAAAATTATAATATTCAATAATTATTTATATAAACAAGAAAGATTTTTTTATTATAATATGTATTTTGTATTAAAAAAGCATTATTTATCATTAAATTAAAGTCTATCTATGTAAAATTTGTAAGACTAATATGAGCTATTTAATTAAAAAAGTAAAAATATTGAATTTGTCATAAAATTTACTATTTAATTTGCTTTTTATGAAATAAGATTTTCAATTGTAAATAAAATTTTACATATATTAGGATATTTAAAAAAGTATTTAGTCTTTATACAAACTTACATCTCTGGGTTAAAGTCAAAAAAATAGGAAAAGTCAGCTCAATATAAATTTTTTATGTATATACTATATTACTATAAAAATTCTTGAAACAGGTAAAGAAAATCTCAAAGAACAAAACTTTACTAAGTTCATGAGTATGTATCTTAAAAAAAATTGAGTTATATTAGAATATTTGCGATCATTATTTTTGATATACAAATTTTTAATTAATAATTGTTATCTTATGTGAAATGACCGACATTTGATATTAAAATTTTTTTTATTAATTATGAAATAAAAAAATTAAAATTTTTTTTTTTTTGAAGACAAGCTGACTAAGCAAATGCTTTATTATAAATACTTGAGATCATTTTATAGATCTATACATACAATAATAAAAGTAGCTATGCAGAGATAAACTTTTACACTAAAAGTAGAAAAGTGCCAAACCTTCTTAGATAAGAAATGCTCTGAATCTACCTCATATTCCAGTGCCAGATACCAAAGAAAATTTTTTAACCAGTCTTTCTGAATCTCCCTTCAAGATGAATACCCTTTATCCAGTTCACTTGAATCTTCCCATAATCTCCTAGGTTTTCAAACTAACACAAAACATTAATAAAGTTATAGAAATCAAATACTAGTGCCAATCTCCAGAATAAAGGATATCGTACAGCACACTAGAGTTTTCAAACTAGCATAAAATATTATAAAAGTTTCTCAACTTTTGTAAAAGGAATTATAGAAGTCAGCTGCTAGTGCCAATCTCCAAAAAGAAGAACTAACTAAAATAACTAATACTAAAAATAAAATAGAAACTAAACTAATCTTACCTCTATTTCTCTACCCCAACAAGATCAATATCTAGTTGCCCTAACAAATGCTTCAGATGAATTGAGTCAACTGTTTATACTGTCTCATCTGAAAGTCATCACTAAGTATCTAACCCTCTCCTCCATTCCGCTGGTAATCTTCTGAATAGGCCAATTTCTCACAGCATCACCAGACATTCTCCTGAGAATTAAAATAACTACTTACTAAAGAGTGAATTTATACTTACATCAGGAAGTTTTGAACAGGTGTATTAAGTGTAAATATACGTCATGTGTTGCTCAACACCAAAAAAGTGTTGTGCAATGAATCTTTTGTCAACTAACATGATTAAAAATGCATTGCGCAATACTTTTTTAGATATATAACAACATACAGTAAAATAATAGCAGTTTAAAAATGCGTATAATAACACTAGGTTAGTTGAAAAACGCGTATTATTAGTTAAAAAATGCATATAAAAATGTTGAAAAATGTGTATAATAATACAAATTTTAGCATATATTAACTACATTTAATAAATAAAACTAAAAAAAGTAACTAAGTTTTGCAGCTAAGTTGCAAAACTTACGTTTCTGATTCCCAAAAACCCAAATTTCAAGGAACAAACTGAATCTACAAAAAAAACAAAAACATTTAATTAGAACGTTTCTAACAAAGAAAAAAAATAAAAAAATGAAGTTTCGTAATGAAACATTCATTATAAAACTTACGTTTCAGTATCCCAAGTCCAGGAGAAAACTTACAAAAAAAGAAGAAACGTCAAATCTACAAAAAAAGAAAAACATTTGGTTAGAACGTTTCTAACAAAGAAAAAAAATGAAAAAATGAAGTTTCGTAATGAAACATTCATTATAAAACTTATGTTTCAGTATCCCAAGTCCAGGAGCAAACTTACAAAAAAAGAAGAAATGTTCAGTGAGAATGTTTCTATACAAATAAAAAAAATGAAAATGAAGCTTGTAACGAAATGAACATTACAAAACTTACATTTCCGTTTCTGTTTCCAGAGCTGAATCTACAAAGAAGAAAAGAAACATTCAGTAAGAACATTTCTATACAAATAAAAAAAATGAAAAACAAAATTTGTAATAAAATGAACATTACGAAACTTACATTTTCATTTCCATTTCCAGAGCTGAATCTACAAAAGAAAAGAAGAAACATTTGTTTAGAACGTTTCTATATATATAAAGAAAAAAAAAGAAAAATAAAGTTTGTAATAAAATGAACGTTACAAAACTTATGTTTTCATTTCTGTTTCCAGAGCTGAATCTACAAAANAAAAGAATAAACATTCAGTTAGAATGTTTCTATACAAAGAAAAAAAAATGAAAAATGAAGCTTATAACGAAACGAACGTCATCAGAAATTTTTTTTTGGGGATATATAACAATATATATCTCTTTATCGTTATTTATCATAATAAAAATATCGATAATTAACGTATTCAGATAAATATCGATAAATATCTGTGATATTATAACGATATTTATCTGAATCNAAATTAATCATGAGGTTAGTTGACGATGCAGTTATTTATCGAATATTATCACAATGATAATTGACAATGCAATTATTTATCATTATTTATCGTAATAAAAATATCGATAATTAATATATTCAAATAAATATCGATAAATATCTGTAATATTATAACGATATTTATCT
>QKYT01000257.1:0-14819 GCA_003550305.1 Glomus cerebriforme
GTAAATTGTGTGATAATGACCACCTTTAAACCTGTGTACTTAATGTATCAAAAAAAATGGCTAAAAAATTCCATATTAGTACTTGGCATGTTTATGAAATATGGAATAATAATGTGCGTCTCCAACAAGGACTTATTTTATTTTCTTCCGATCAGCTTACTTTGGATAAGATGGAACAGACTCTTAAAGTGATATTAGAAGTATCATCCATATTCCTTCTGGTTATAAAGATTTCAAAAAAGAATGGTCAAAAAAAGAAGGTTAAAATAGATGAGAAGCTGGTTAATGAAGCAATTAATATGGTAGAAAAAAATAACAAAAATGATGTGGTCTTTTCCTCTGATAATTCGTCTGATACATCTTGGAAAGACAGGACAGAATCTTTTCTTAAAAATCTAGTTAATCATGATGAAAAGCTTAAGGATTTAATAGCTAATACTACTTCTCTTATATAAGGATTCGCATGTATCAGCAAGAAATTTACCAATACTTAAGGCCAAATAAAGCATTTCTTCAGTTTTTATAAGGTGCTTTTTAAGCTTTTCACATTTTTTTTAAGTCTTCTTGAAACCTGAAAGCTAAGAGACATTTCACATAATGATTTCTGATTCTCTTTTGGTAGATTCTTGGCTACTAGAACCTTGCTAAAAGTTAGGATAATATATGCCTTTTCATGTAACTTTATGTGAAACTAGTTTTTATTTGACTCAGGAATGCCTTAAACCTTTTAAATGTTTAATATACTAAAAAATAGCATTGGTTTTATTTTACCATTATCAATACGAACAAAATTTCTAATAACTATGACCATCTTATTTTCTTTATCCTTCAAGGTAACTGGCATGTCTGTATACCATCCTAATAAATCAGTGATATATTTGGAATTGCCCTTTATGGTAAAATTAGATGGTTTATTAGCCTTCTATCCAAGCGCCTTAATTGCTGGGTCATTTATATTACCAAACTCACTGCCAGAATCTAAAAAAGATTTGGAAATAGTTAAGTCATTTATATTAGCATTGATATTATAAAGATGATAACCACTTATCTGATTCTTTCGATGTCTTCTCCTAAGTCTTTTGAGATAAGCACATTTTTTGTATCAGTAATGAGAGTTTAGACAATAGCTGATTGTATGTTTCAGGTTGGCTAATTACTAAATCAAAAGAAAAGATAGCAGAGTTACCATGTAAGCTTTTATTTATTAGTGCCTGTTTTTTTTTACCAGCGTATCATACCATTTATTATTTTCTTTGTCATAATCACTACTATTATTATCATCATCATCTGAATCAGGAGGCATACATTGAGGAACTATTGGCTTATATGGCATAAAATAAGACTGAGTTAAATTAGATTAAGCTATCAATCTATTTGGACAACTTCCTTTACTATGGTTTATTTCTCCACAAATTCCACATTTTCATATATATGCCTTTCTCTGAAATTGATTAACTAACTGGTTTACAGTATTCTAAGTTTTATTAATCCCTTATTCCAACCTATCAATTCTATTAGAAACATTGCTTTATTGTCCTTCATTGTAGATGTGATCTTTGAAAAGATTTTATAGGATAATCTGAGTCTAAATCTTCCTTATTAAGTAGACTTACTTCTTTTAAGTATTCAGCTACATAATAATTCTTGAGACATTTCTCTATTTTCAATGAAAATAGTGGATCTCTTAGCTGTCTAACAGGTTCAACTGTTTGTGAAGCAGGTACTTGTATTTGCTGAGCCATTTGTGATTATAATTCTGTAACTTTCTTTACTAATACCTGGTTTTTAGTTTTTTGTTATGCCAATGCATTTTGAATTACTTTTTGCATATCTTCTAAAGATATTTCTTGCTATTAAGGAGCTAAAATAGGTAAGAGTTCATATATTTCTTGAGATGCTTAATTAGATACTAAGGAGTCAGGTTAAAGATGACACTGCAATTATTTTTACAAATCTGCAATATTGTGGAATTTTGAATCAAATTGCGCATAGTAATTCACAATTCTGCAATTCCAATTACGTGATTCATATAAATTACAAAATCGCAAATTACTCAGGATCTAGTAATTAGATTTAGATAAAATATATACCATTTGAATTCTCTCATTAAGACAATTCGAATGGTATAAATATCAAATTTCTAATATCAATATTGGCAGAGATACAACTACACAAACATTCAACAAATTTTGGAAATGAAATATGTTTCAATAATTGGATTTTAATAAACTTTATACCATTCAATTCATCTTAATGAGAGGATTCGAATGGTAGTAATTTTAATTTTCTAACATCAATATTGATGGTCCTTCTTCAAAGTTGTATATGCTCAAACTTATGTCTTTATGTCTTGAAACAGGTTCTATTTCTCAAGACTGGCAGCTTGCTTTTGTATATCCCATTCCTAAGCCTCAGGATTGGGAATGTAAGCTTCCTAATACTTGGTCTATTACCCTTTTGGAAATCCTTTGTAAAGCCACTGTTAAGGTTTTTACCAATCATCTTTCAAAAATCCTTTCTTGTCACCATGTTCTTCAAAGTCACAATTTTGCTAACCTCCCAGATTGTTCGTGTAAAAAACCTATTTTTACTTTGGAATCCATTATTCATAATGTCAAGTACTGAAAGAAACTTTTGTGAATTCTCTTTAAGATATCAGCAAAGCATTTGATTCTATTGATTTACGCATGCTTCATCTCAATTTACTCCATCTCAAGATTCCTGATTTAGCTATTAAATTTGTTATTTCTTTATTTACTAGTAGATTTAATTCAGTTATTGCTATCATGTCAAAATTGGTATTGATTAAGGTGAAATTATTTCTCCGCTTCTTTGGATCATTTACTTGGACCCTTTACTTATGGAGCTTAATGCCGCAGCTTCTTCCTCTTATGAACTTTCCATTTTTAAGTTAACTTCTGTTTCTCCCTATTCTTTTCATAATAAATCTATTTCATTTTTTAATTTCATATACATGGACGATTCAACTCTTATCTCTTCATCCTTAGAAGGTTTGGCAAACCTTCTTAGTATTATAGAAGAATTTTATTATCTGAACAATATTTTGGCTAATCATAAAAAATATGTTTTAACTTCAAATATTATCACTTCTTTTTCATCAATTTCTTTTCTTATCAGTTTACATTCCCCTGATTTTGTATCTTTTGGTCATATCCCATCCTCACTCATCATTATCCCTATCTTTCTCTCTGCTTTCTTTAGATTTCTTAGCACCTTTGCCTATCTTTCTCTTTTGTCTATTCTCAGCTCAAGCAGGATTATGTTACCTTTAATAAAACCTTACGCTATAAGCGTCTTTTTCCTACTCAATTCACTTATTTGCATAATATTATTTTATTTTCTAAAATTACCTATCATTCTTAAATTACCTTTATCTCTCCCACTAAAAGTTCAGTCCTTATGTCTCCTTTTAAATGGCTATTTAAATACAAGCTTAAATTAGCTTATACTTTTCCTGATGTTGCCCTTTTTTCTTCCAATCATTTTAATATTTCTTCAGGTCTCTTTGGCATTTCTTATGAAATGTTAAAACATTGCGGCTCGTCGACTAAACTTTGTATATTGAAGCTTATGTCCTTATGTCTTGAAAAGGGTTCTATTCCTAAGGATTGGCAGCTTGCTTCCATGTATCCTATCTCTAAGCCTCAGGACTGGGAATGTAAACTTCCCAATATCCAGCCTATCATGCTGTTGGAAATCTTCCGTAAAGCCACTATTAAGGTTTTTACTAACTGGCTCTCCTTAATTCTCTCCCATCATCACGTACTCCAAGGCAAGAATTTCGCAGATCTTCCTGGTTGCTCGTGTAAAAAACCTATTCTCACTTTGGAATCTATTATCAACGATACAAAACTTAATAAGAAATCTTTATAGATCCTCTCGCAAGACATTAGCAAGGCTTTCGATTCTATCAATTTGCGTATGCTTTGTCTCGCCTTACTTCACCTCAAGATCCCTGTACTTGCAATTGATTTTATTATTTCTCTGTTTACTAGTTGTCAAAACTCTGTTCTTACTCCATTTGGCCCCTCTGCTCCTTGTAGGGTCAAAATTGGTATTGACCAAGAGGAAATTATTTTCCCACTCCTTTGGGTTATTTACCTTGATCCTTTGCTTACTGAACTTTCTTTTCATGCTAACTTCCCCTATGAATTCTCTATTTCTAAATTAACTTCTTTATCCCCTCGCTCTTTTCATGATGATTTCTTATCATTTTTGAATCTTACATATATGGATGATTCTACTCTTATTTCTTTCTCCTTTGAGAGGTTAGCTCAACTTTTAAGTATTACTGAAGAATTTTACTATCTCAATAATACATCGGTAAATCATAAGAAATATGTTTTGTTCTCGAATGTTATTACTTTCTATTCTCCTTTATCTTTTCCTATTAGTCTGCACTTCCTCGATTTTGTTTCCTTTGGTCGTATTCCTACTTCAATCATTATTACTCCTATCTTACCTTCCTTCTCTTTTCAGTTTTTGAGCATTTGGTTTAACCTTCGCCTTAAATCGTCTTTCATTATTTCTCAAATAAAGCAGGATTATATCACGTTTAATGAAGTTATTCATTTTAAACGGCTCTCCTCTGCTTAACTCATCTATTTGCATAATATTGTTTTGCTTCCTAAAATTATTTACTGTTCCCAAGCTACCTTTATTTCTCCTTGCAAAAGTTCTACCCTTATGTCTCCTTTCAAACGCTTATTTAAACATAAGTTTAAATTCGCTTACACCCTACCGGATGTTGTTCTCTTTTCAAATAAACATTTTTATCTTTTTTCCCTATTTTATGAACTTTTAAAACAAACGGGTGCTGACCTTTTATCAGGTTTTAATTCCTGATCCTCTTTGAGCAAAGTTCTGCACCTTCATATTGCTTCTTTACAAGCTGCTTTATGGACTCCCTTTCCCCACTTTCGATTACAGATTGGTTCTCTTGGGCTTCTTTTCCCAATTCTAATCATGACTTTATTTTTAATGTTTTAAGGCAATTATGACTTAATGATTTTAAGTTTGATGTTGTCTCTAAGGTTTCTCTATTGTCACCTGTTTCAGGTGGCTCTGTCTCACTCTATGACATTCTTAAATCTTCTTATCCGAAATGCCTCGCCTCATTACGCAATAAATCCATTCTCTTTCTTTCTCAGCTCCTCTCATATAATGATACGTATATGATGGACTGAAAAGAACTTTCTTATAGGTATTCTTTTTGACACCGTTCTGTTGTTCCTCTTTGGTATACTTCGGTGGCTTCACTTATTTGTGTGAACTCATCGCTATCCTGTCAGCTCTGACCAGAATTTGTCAAGGACAATTGTTCAATTTTGGATGATATTCCTTATCAAATTATTCCGTTCAATCATCTAAATAAATACTTCGGTTCCTATTAGATTGCCAATTGGCTCTCTCATTCCTCTCATACTACTTTTGGTCACGTCTTCAAATATGTTCCATGGTCTCATACGGCGCTTATTGATCACTGGATTCCCTCTTCACCTCCGGACTCTTCGCATACTCTGGTCTTCCAGTTGTTATCTTTACAGCAATATCCAGGTTGTTCTTTGAACTGTTATATACATGCTTCATTCTTTCCTTCCCAGAAAAAGAAATTAGGTCCTATTTTCTGCTCCTTTTCTGTTAATTTAACTTTTTCCGTAGTCTTACCTTCTATTTTCAAATATCATTTGAAACACTTGGACATTATATCCTTCAAAGTTTCAATTAAAACTGTTGCCTCTCAACTCTCCTTCCTGTCCTCCAAACTTTCTATTCTCCCAAATTTTGATCAAATGTCTTTTTCCGTTCCTTCTAATTTAAATTTGGTCAATTCCTCCCATTTTATCCCATTTTCCTCTAATGTTTACCATTTTTACGTTGATAGTTCTTTTAAAATCATCAATAACTTACCATGCATGTCTTATGCATGGACTCAAGCCACTCCTGACGGCCTTTTGCTTGAAGGTTTTGGTCTTCCTATTTATTAACCTATTTCTCATTCTCTAGTCTCTGAACTAGCTCCTATTATTTTAATTTGTTTTATTATTTCTGATAATGCTCATTTACATTTTTTTATAGACTCTTCTTCTGTAATTAGTGGTATCACTTCTTTAATTGATGATTCCAGTTTTGCTACTTTAAGGAAATTTAAATTTTCTTTTCTTTGATCCCAATTTGTTAAATTTTTTACGTCTAAACATTTATCTTTACTTTGCATAAAGTATTTTCTCACTCTGATGACTTTTTACATAATTATTCGAACTCTTTAGCTTGTGATTTAATGAGTCATTCTGATTTTCATTTATTGAACAAAGTTCTTTTGAATTTTGATTCTTCTTTTTCTGTTCGTATATCTTATTTAGATATTTCACTTGATTTCCTTTTTAAATCTTTATTTGATCAATATATTTCTTATTCAAATTTTTTAAAATTTCTGTCTCTATCTCAGTTTATATCCCTGTTTTCTTTTGTATCATCAATTGACTGGATTTTGTCCTGGTCAGTACTCATTACCTTTATCCTGGTTTCAAATCTTTCCCCCTCCAAAGCGCAGGAACAATGTAACGCACACTCTTCCTTTCACTACAAACTTCAACTCTCTGAACTTCCTACCATGGATGTTATGTTCTCTCGTTGTTCTCGTTATCTTCTCAGTGAATGATTATGTTTTTTCTGTGGTATTTGCCCAGAAACCCTCTCTCATCTGGTGGACTGTTCGGCTGCTATTTTGGCCACTTCTCTTCTAGACACTCCTCCTTTGCCTCATAATAATTTTTCTCATCTTTTTGAGCTGTTTAAATTTGGTTTATTAAACTCAATTGTAGTCTCATGGTCAAAACAGCATAATAAGGATGTTTTAGACTTTTCTTCCCGTTCAGCTTTTCTTTCTCTTAATATTTGGGCTTCTCTTCCAGCTTCTTCCTCGCATTGGCCCTTACTTTCTTACTTTTCTTACAAGGTTTTATTCCTCATAGTTTATTCTCATTCCTCCTTTTCAATGGCTTCTCAGCTAGTTCTACCAAGAACCTCATCTGCTCCATGGTGGACAAGTTACAATGTGATTTCTTCTATCAAACCTGGCTTTCTCATTATCATATTATGGCTTCTAAGCTTTCCGCTAAGGACGTCATTATATCACATGCTCCCACCGATGCTGCTCAGGTTTCAAGGCTCCCATCGCCAACCTCAGCTTTTGTTTCAGACCTACTATCTAAAGCATTTTCCTTAGGAACTTCCTGGATAACCCTTTTGGACCAAATGGTCCCTCTGATGGATCTGACAGTTCAGGTGGTTAGGATACAGCTCTTCTTTAACTTATTTTAAGGGATTGGAAGGAATACTTTCTGGATGGTTGATCTGGTTGCAACCTCTCATTGTGAAGTTGTTTACTAGATATGTTTTTATATTAGGTTTATAGCGTAGGCATTTAGATTAGTTTTACTTTTTAAATTCTTATTTATGTAAACTAGATAGAAATGAGATCCATATATTTTATTCATGTATTTTGTGTTTTATTTTCTATTACATTTATAATCAATAAAATATGCTGTTAAAACAAAAAAAAAAGACAAAAGTCATATGACAAATCATGTAAGTCATATAGGTCATATAATGTCATGTGCCAACACTGACTGTAATTGAAAGTGGGTGAAGAGTCATTCCTACAAAAAGAAAAAAAAGAACATTAGTAACATTTTTGTATTGAATTATAATAAAAAAAAGTACTTCCCTACCTCTCTTTATCCCATTTACCTTCAGGAACTGAGCTGAAGAGTTCATTCCTACAAAAAAGAAAAAAAATGAACATTAATAAACATTTTTGTATAATAAAATAAAAAAAAACACCTCCCTCTCTGTTCCTTTTTACCCCATTTACCTTCAGGAGTCGAGCCGAAGAGTTCGTTCCTACAAAAAAAAAATGAACGTTAATAAACATTCTTGTATAATAAAATAAAAAAGAAACACCTCCTCCTTCTGCTTCCTTTTACCTCATTTACCTTCAGAAATTGAGCCAAAGAGTTCATTCCTACAAAAAAGAAAAAAAAAGAACGTTAGCAACGTTCTTATATTAAAGTTTAATAACCACCCCCTTCAATTACCTCCAGAAGTCAAGCTGAAGTGTTTATTTCTAAAAAAAAGAAAAAAAAAGAATATTAGCAATATTTTTATATTAAAGTTTAATAACCATACCCCTTCAATTACCTCTAGAAGTCAAGCTGAATTGAAGTGTTCGTTCCTATAAAAAAGAAAAAAAAGAATGTTAGCAACATTTTTGTATTAAAGTTTAATAACCACCCCTTCAATTACTTCTAGAAGTCAAGCCGAAGTGTTTGTTCCTATAAAAAAGAAAAAAAAAGAATGTTAGCAACATTCTTGTATTAAAGTTTAATAAAAAAATACCTCACTACCCCCTTTTTATTTCATTTACCTCCAGGAGTTGACTTGAAGAATTTGTTTCTACAAAAAAGAATAAAAAAGAACATTAATAAACGTTCTTGACTTCTTGTATATTAAAATAAAAAAAATACCTTCAAAAACAAAAAAAAATAAAAAAAAATACCATATTTGACCAGATTATCTGATCAATCCAGTCAATCTAATTATCTGTATAATATCTGATCAATCCAGTGTTATCCAACAGATCCATTCAGATTATCTGAAATCTGTTCATTCCTTAATCTGTATTATCCAATCCATTCAAAAATGGATGATGGATTGAACAGATTTCACTAAAGCATATCTTTAACTACAAGTCATGAAATAATGTCCTTTTGTTGTTTGAGCATCCTTCATCATATGATCATTTCAAACTTCTAATAAGGAATGACCACTTTTATTAGTTTCTGTAGATATTATTGAAACTTGAGACTTAAGAGAGAAGAAAAATACACAAAGGATGATAGGAAACTTGAAAAAAAAGACACAAAGAATGATAGGAGACTTGAGAAAGAAGACGCAAAGGATGATAGGAGACTTAAGAGAAAAAAAAATATGCAAAGAATAATAGGAGACTTTAGAGAGAAAAAAATACGCAAAGGATGATAGAACTTCTTTATATAGTAATGTATAATCTTGTGATACATTATGCATAGAGATTATCTTGTAATACGTGAATCATGATGTATAAAGTATAACGTATTTATAAATTATGCACGTTATAGTAATTATAATATTACAAACTAATTAAGATATTGTAGACTAATTACAACATTGCAGATTAATTGCAAATTATGGATTATTGTGAATTACAGAATTGCAGATATTTAGACTTCAAAATCTGCAATATTTCACAATATTATAAATCGCAATTAATTTGCAATTAGAATATTGCAGCATCATCCTTAATGATACTTATAACTAGATAACATTATAGCGCAACTGGATAACGCTCTTATAAGAGCGTTATCCAGTTAATTTTTTTCATATTTTATATTGTACATAACAATAATATAATAATAAATAATTTTGAACGAAAAAAATATATAACAAATATTTAATTCGCAATTCGTGAGAAATAGAAAGATCTACATTAATAATCAGTGGGGCAATTTTATAATTAAATTTATTAGTACCCATAATTTGGAGCCGTCTGGCAAATATTGTCATATTTTGATAATTGTTTTAGACCTTTAAAAATAATAGATTAATTTATGGCTTTCTGGCTATCTCTCATAAAAAAATTATAAGAATATCTTCGAAATTGCAAATTCTAAATGAGGACCAAAATTATGCAATTAGATATTTTTATTAAATTTACTATTAAAATTGCCGGCTGGAGATTATGGATATGATAGGGTAATAGGGTATGCTATATTTTTTTGCCCATTTTTTTTGCAATTAATGTTAGCAAAATTATTTGTAATACTAATTAAAATTATCATAATGCAAGTCAGAGGTGCTTTGTTTAATTCAGTAACATATAGATTATAGCTAAAATGCCTTACTAATTACTAATATCAATCTTTCTATTTCTCATGAATTGTGAATTAATAAAATGTGATTTGTTATGTGATATACTAAATAATTCATTATATATACTAAATAATTTGTTGTGATATTACCAAATTTTTTTATTACAAAGACCTGATCAGTCCAGGTGCATACTTCATTATATTAAGGGCTGATTGTATACTTATAATTATTTTTACAATACAAAAAAATATTTATGGTAAAGCATGCATTTGTTCAAAAGAATGCAAACTATATTATAAAACTAAAAAATGTTACTTTTATTTAGAATGTGATAAACCTACAGGGTCAGTTAGTGGTTATTATCATAACTATGTTAAAGATTATTATATAATACAATATGTTAATAGATTTTAGAATAAAATCCAGTTATTTGATAAAGCAGTATAAAACTTTAAGATTAAATTTTTTTTTTTATAAGTCTAACTCTCAAGTCTAACCTGTAAGTTTAATCTCAAGTTTAATCTATAAGTCTAATTTTTTAAGTTTAATTTATAAGTCTAATCTCAAGTCTAATCTATAAGTCTAATCTTTCAAGTTTAACCCATAAGTCTAATTTCATCAGAGGTTAGAGTTAAGAGATATATCCATATTTTAGCTTTAGAAAATAAGCTTCTAGAATGAAATAGAGATTATGTAGCATTATACATAATTATTTTAAATATTATCTATGCATTTTTACATGATTGTTTTAAATAATATCTATGTATTTTTCACGTGACCATTTGTACAATGGCTTCTAAGAGTGTATAAAGGCCAAAAAAAGAATTTGTACCAAAATCCCTATTTTTGCCTTATTATATTACCTTTGTTTCTTTACTTCACTAAGCCAGTTTCTAACAGTATTGCAGATATTTAGATGAATCAAGATAACTGCTTATACTGTCTTATCTACAACTCCTGTTCAAAAACTTATACCATAAATATACCTAGTAATAATTCTCCAAAATAAACTAATTCCTAATAGCATTATCAAACTTTTTTCATGAATCAAAATAATTACTTACAGCAAAAATACTCATTAACATCCAACTTATCCTTTTCTAAGAATCTTGATTTTTGATATACCTATTGTAAAAGAAAACTCTTAAATAATATAATTCTCAAATTTAATTTCTAGTTTGAACATTCACAATCTTATACCCATTATATTCTTATATACTTTTTTTTTGATTTTTAAAATAACTACAACTGACGTTACCTTAAGGAGCTAAAAAAAGATTACTATTTATAAAATAAATAACCAAGGAAATGTAATAATAAGAGAACTAAATATCAACAGATGATTAGCTATTGATCAAATTTTCTGAGATTAGCTTATTTTCTGCACTTTGCATTTGATAGTATGCAAAAATCCAAGCTCAAGATACTTATTAATAATTGAAAAAAGATTTCAGAAATGCCAGAAATCTTATTATATTAAAATATGTTATCGTATAGCCTGGCTTTCAGATCTTGCTCAATATTTCAAAAATTGATGCTCTACCACCTTCAGTTTTCTTTACCTGAAAATAATTATTAAATTTAAAATAAAGGATAAATACTAAACTTATATGCTAGAAAAAGATTCTTTCTACTGCACCAAATCCATGCATCAACTCTGTAAAAAGTATTATATTTCCAAAAAAACTGCCAACTTTTGGGTCTACCAAAAGTAACTACAAGCTCTACTCTTCCATCTTGTGCTTGTAAAAGGTACTTTAGAATACCAAATGGCCCTTTGGGTATCAACTTGAAATAAAGCATAGGTGTCTGAAGACCTGACTTGTGAAGAAACTTGGTAAACTGAAACTATTATCCATACTTCCTAAAGCTTTCTAGTTAAATCCAGTGGTGTAGAACAACTTTTCCTAAGACTAAAAAACTGCTTTCTTAGTGTAAAATGGCAAAAAGCATAACTTTTCTTTCTTTCTTAAACTTCTTGGAAAAAATGGGCATAGGGATGAGCAGAAAGAGCCCATCTATTAAATTTTTATTTGAGCATAAAAAAAAACTTGGTTTAAATTTTGGCCAACAAATACTTAAATAATTTTGACCAAAATTACAAATCATGTGGGAGGTGAAAAAATTTTCTGGTGATACTGGAATAAGCTAACCCCCATGTTTGAAAATAATTAGCAAAGACAATCATTTATATGTAAAGTCAAAAACAGTATTTTAAACTTCTTTCAAAGCATAAGTAAACTTGCAAAATAGCTAAAATTACATCTACAGTATAAATTTAAAAGCTTTATATTGAAGAAAAAAGTTATATATATTTTTTTTAAAAGATTGCTATGCCACAAACTCAAGGGTTGCTAAATATAGAGTTACATGATCAGTAAATATTTTTTTCGTACACTGATCTCAAAAATCCAAATGAACACAATATTCCTACACAATGAAGATCAGATAGTTAATAGCAGCTATAGTAGTTTTTAAAGTCATACTTAAAGTCATACTTATTATAAAGATAAAAAAGATATAACTTGGCAATTAAAATAAAACTGAAGGTTATAATAGTACAATTAAATAATATTATCATTGACTTGGTATCTGATATGGATTAGAAATTCAAATAGTCAAGGTTACAAGTATAGTTTACGATTAAGCAATGGTTAGAACTATTAAACTTCTCTAGCATTTTTCAGCAGTGCTTTCTTGTGATATTTAGATTGATTTCTTCTTTGTAATATATTTTGTTACTATTCATGGGTTTCAATTTTTTTTTTTCAATTTTTTCGGTTAAATATACTGTATAATGAAAACATGCTTTAAAATGATCAAAAATTTAAGAGATTTGTATGTTATAATATATTCTGTATATTTTTTTCACTAGAAATACCTATTAAATCACACGTACAAAAATCTAAAATATCATGATCGAGTTGCATTCTCAATGATAATAATAACATAATGTTGTTCTTAAACAGTCCAATTTCAGAATATTGAACAACAAATGATATGATTATATGAATTACGAACGAAAAATGAACGAAATGGGAGGAGATATTTTCTCAATTAAACAATGATACTTTATTCTTTCATTTTAAAATATTCATAAAATAATACAGAAAATATATTGTAAAGATAAAAAAAAAAAAAGTTAATAATGCTAAATGAATTTATCCGTCATTTATATTGAATAAAAAAAAAAAAAATGTCCATTAAAAATTAAAAATAATTGAAATATAAATCACTAGTTGCAATATTGATTCCCTAAAATTTGAAAGAATTTTGTTAAAATAGTTTAGACTGAGAATGTTGCCAATTTTGAGGTTTTGAAATATCAAAACCATTATTAGGATTATCAAAATTATCAGAATTATCAAAATTATCAAAATTATCAAAATTACCAAAATTACCAATATTATTAATTGCACCATTTGGATCATTTGGATGTTGAATCCGATTTTGTGTACAGTTTATAATAGGTAAATGTGTAGTGGGTATAATAATAATTTCAAGCCCAGGAACGACGAATCTAAATTGATTTATTTGAGGAAATTCAATTGGTGAAGTTAAATCTTGATTTTGATAATATTGATTTTGGTATTGCGACGCGTAGGGAGTTTCAAAGTAGGAATGTTGATTATGTTGATTATTCACACAAGAGAACATAGAATGATGATAATCATCAATCATGTTAGAATTCACTGGAATATTATTATTATCCATTGCAGGAACGTCGATATTGCGATTATCGCATAGAGCGTTATATGAAAATAGTTCCATCTGTTGGTTTTCATTTATTGATTGTTGAATATTATTAAAATAATTATTATAATAATTACGTTCATGAAGATCAATATCAATATTTTCAATATTTGACATATTGCGAGTTATAATTTAGAGAAATGGTAGGTAGGGAAGGCAAAAAAAAAACAATAAAAATCAAAGACAATTTTAGAATTGTTCTAATGGTAGGGTATTTCACGACTTTAAATAACTATTTTATCGCGGCAAAATGACAAAAGTAACAACAGATAACATAACAGATAAATATAATAACGATTTGTAGATCAGCATGACATATAATTTAACTGCAAATTTTAATGTGTAAGTGTAACAATTTGAAATTATCAATTACTAATTATCTTTGCCATAGAATCTTAGAATCCGTAACACAACTTTATTATTTATTTATTCAAAATCAAATTTTTTTATGGTAAAAGGAAAAACTAATTTCACCAAAAATAGAAAATAAGATGTAACAGAAATTAAATATCTGTTAAATCAGATGATTGGACAAGTCGTATAACAAGTATAACAAATGGAAAATCAATAATTATTATCTGTTATTGATTAATTAATTTAAACAGATATAGTCATCCGATTGTTACGTCTGCATCACATTTGATTTCATATTAAAAATTAATTAGTTCCGTGGCAATTTCTTCTGTAGCACAAAAATTAAACTGTTTGCAAATTAAAATCGGTTAGATTGAAAAACTTTAAAAAAAAAAAGAATTTTGGCGGGAACCCTGAAAATCAAAATAAAGAATTCTCCTTAATCATATTAATTAATTTATGAAATTCATCAATTCAAACGGTGATAAAATTAAATTTTTAGAAAAAATTTTTAAATCGATAAAGATAATAACAAAAAAAAAAACAAGAAAAACAATAATAAAATGAAATGAAAATCTAATATATCTAAACAAAACCAATCAAAATCAACAATAAAAATTCATTGTTACTTGTTTCATAGAAGTACTAATTAACTAATTTATACTCATTTAGTAAAAAAAAAATTAAGGATTCCTTATTATACTTAAATTAAACTAATTTAACTAAATTAAAAGTTCCCCCTTTAAATGAAATAAAAACGCCAAAAAAAAAATTTTTTT
>QKYT01000257.1:25171-49863 GCA_003550305.1 Glomus cerebriforme
TATAAAAAAATTAAAATAAATATGATTCTCTATAAATAATATCCCACAAGACCCCCAATGTGATTTGTCAATATACAATTATAAGTTATAAGTCAAAAAGACTTAAATTGATCCATCTATAGTTCCTAAATATATTTTTTTTCTGAAACCTGCAATACTATGAATATCAAAAAAATTATTATTATTATTATTATTATTTTTTAAAAAAAAAAAAATTTCAAATAATCATTTCATTTACCTTTTCAACGCGTCAATATTCATTGGTTCATCGGCGATTTCAAGATCTGATGTAGATTTACAGCGGAAAAAAACCCAGTTTCTATTTTTCAAACACGGAAATAATCCTTCTAATTTCTCTTTGATTCTATCATCATCGAGGCAAGTAAATGATCTCACCAAACCAGCGTTACGTAAGGTTACAATCCTAAAAAAAATATATATATTAAGTAAATGGAACAATGGACGATCAATGTAACTGTGGCTCGTCGCTTACCTTCTTGGGATCTTTGGCGTTAGAACCCCATAAGGCAAACAATGTACAATGAAACTAGTGGCACGCTTTTTTTTAGCATATTTATTACTAGCCACACCGATATTATAAGGTCTAGCATTAATTTTATTTTTTCTTTTATTTCGTCCTCTGTTTATTTCATTGGCGGTATGAACATTATTTAAAGAATTTGTGTCATGAAAATTTCCATTATTTGGATAATGATTAATTTGATTAATTTGATTATTATAAATTTGTAAATCAAAAAAATTATTAATTTCAGTATGATCGAAATTTTGGATTTCATAACCAATATTCGACAGAGTAGTAAGAGTATCCATAGTTTGATAAGGTGTATTTGATGCTTGCAAAGGTATTTGAGGAACCTGAAGAACCTGAGGAACCTGTTGAGTGTTTGAACAATTACAACCACAACCACAACCACAACCTTGACATTTTCCGTAAGACCCCATATTTTTATTTTAAGGAATTAATTTTTTTTTTTTACCCTTTATATATTTTTTTACCAAAAATTTAATGTTAAATATTTATCTGTTAATACAGTTATTTCAACTCTATTTTTAGACGTAACCATGTTTGGTCATAATTATGACAGATTATCTGTCTATCTATTTTATCAGAAATTACCTGTTATTGATTTTTGATACTTTTACGCCCATCTAAATTTATCTGTTATGACCAATAAACATTTTGCAGTTGTTAATGAAACGGTTTTTAGCCAGTTTTCATTAATAAATTATCAGTTATTCTTGATCGAGAATGCATGATGATTATCTTTTCTGCAGTTTATCTATGTTTTCCTTGATGAAACACCTTTTTATTTATCCACAATAAAATCATATTGCAATTTTTAATTGAAAATTCTTATTGGATCTTTTTTTTTAGAAATATCAAAATTTTGTGTAACATTGTTTATGTACTATTACTATGTACTATTACTTAAACCGTTCTTTTTTTTTTTATAAGCTAGATTCGGATGTGAGATAAAGAACAATATATAATATTTAAACCTTCCAAAATTGGGATTCGAATGTTAGATGTGAATGAAGTCTGAAATTATAAATGATATAGTCTCCCCAAAAAGTTTTTGTTATACGTATATTGAAACAATGACTACCAAACTAAAGTAAAATGTTAGCAAATAATAAAACATAAAAATACATACCAAGTGTTTGTTACAACTCATTGAGATCATGTTGTTGATCTATTCAATTCATCCTAAATGTGAGGTTCACCTATGTTTTCAATAAAACATTTATTCTGGATTTCAATAAATTCTATAAAAATTCGCTATTTTTACTGCCGCGACAGCCAAACGTTTTACGTGATTTTGGCCAAACATTCTCAAGTTATTTGCAATTACCCTATCTGAAATTGTTTATGATAGCGACTTTACTCTTCTGATCATATTCCGCTTCCTCACTCTTGTTGATTATAAGCATGAGAGAATTATGATGATTAAAAAAGCTTAAACAAAATCTTCTAAAGAAACAATATAAATTTCCACGTGAAACTACACATTATATTACAGAATTGTGCAGATTTTCGTTTATCATAAAATTTCATTGGAAATCTGTAGGAGATTTACTAGAAATTCAAGAAATTATTAATACTAGCGCAGTATAACTGTACAAAAAATTAAATTAAATGTATAGAACATCTATGAGACATCGTCCTACAAAAAAAAGGAACAATTTTTTTGTTCTCAAAAGAAAATTTTGTAATAAATATAAAATATAAGTAATTTTTTTTTAAACAAATTAAATAGTAGTTAGATCGAATATACGACATATTAGCCATACTGTGTTCGGTTCGATTCTTAAAGTAAGTAAAAAAAAAATCAATTAAATTAATAGAAAGATGATAAGGTAAAAGATATATACGATTAAAAAATATTTTTTAACAAACCTCTGATTAATCCACGTGTAACCTCGATCCATTCCAAGTGTTTCATCATAGGATATTCGGTTCCGCTTGGATTTCCATGATGGTTCCCTGTAAATTTCTTTGTAAATCTTTAAACAGCAAAAATTTCCTAATGCTAAAAAAGAAACTGTGTCTGAATTAACAGAAATCCCGAGAGAGCAACCCTTATTACTGTCAATACTAACGTTAGGTCCATCGCGTAAAATATTTGCTATTTGGTCACGTGTGATACTCCATTCAAAAACATACGAATAATACGCTATAATTACAAAAAAAAAAGATTACATATCGATAGAATCGCGGTCTGGAATACTTCATATTACTATCGTCTAAGATATCTTAAGAATCTTTTTGATCTCAAAAAATAAAATGAATCTGTAATTTTAATTAATTTGTGTGGCTTTCTTTTTTTTTTCTTTATATTTTTACTTTTACATTAGATGGATTGACGTAGTTCGATAATCAACATTCTTTATAACGAACTGACGGTTCTTTTCGGAATATAGTAATTTGCTATGTTTTATATACCGATCTTATAAAAAATTTGAGGGTTCGTTATATCCAGTTCTTCCTCTCAATGGAAAAAAAAATCCAATATAGATTATGACTGTAGTTGAAATTTTGGAACAATATTTAAATTCAATTTCGGGCATTGTTGTTCTAAATAGATGGAAGAATATACAATGTTAATGCAAATTTATCGTATCTATATATCTATTTTAGAGAATTTATATGCGGTTGAATTTTAATAAGGAGCCCGCCCATTAATTTTTAATAAATGTATTCTAAATAAAAAAAAAATAGATCAAATATTTAGAACATAGCTTTGGCCGGCATAAAATAGTTCTACTAGAAATCGGAATTTTTATAAATTCTTAGATTTCTTTAAAAAATAAATTATTGGATAAAAAAAATCTTAATATCATACCTCCTTGGTGCATCTTTATCGGGTCTGGTACGAAATCCCGACGCTACATAATCCCGACATTTTCAAAATCCCGAAATTGGTCATCAATAAACGAAATAAACTTTTTCCGTGGTGCATAACCTTTTACTAGTCTTTTACTAATGACTAAGAATTTAAGATTTTAGTTGCTGGTTATTTTATATTAATTTTAATATTGCAAGTAATTTTATTCATATTTGAATGATAATATATTTTTACAAATTAACTTTAATATCGGACAAGTTTCAGGATTGTATATTGAATTGGATTTTGAAAGTGTCTGGATTTGTACCAGTCGGATTTTGCAATTTTGGGATTTTGTCAGTCGGGATTATATAATGTCGGGATTATGAGTTTCGGGACTGAGCTATAATTTGTAATAATTGTATTTGAGAATTCTATGTAGTATGATATTGGCGTTGATATGAGGTCTAGAACCAAATTTTTAATTAAGAGAGTCAGGAAAAATTTTTTGATAATTATTTTTACAAAATGCTTGGATTTAAATACAATTTATAAAAATTTCCACAATCAATTTTTTTGCATATTTGTATAAATGAATACTATACCCCATAGTAGTAAAATTCATTTGGTCATAACTTGTACAATTCATTCGCGGCATTCATTATTTTTTTTCCTAAATTTACCTTTCCTTTCGATTGCTCTAATTGGATATTTGAATTCCGAATTCCGATTTGCACCTATGTATGGCTATAGATATAACCAAAAAAGGGCAATCATTTTAATCATGTAAACAATAATAATAGGTATTACAATAAATATAAATAAATATGAGACTTCCTTGTTTTTAAAAACAGTTCGTCAAAAACGTTATAAAAAAACGACTCAAAATATTGCCAATGAAAAATAAAAATGAATTTATTGTAAAATAATTCAATAATTTGGTTCGAATACCTCTATATTATTTATTTCTTGTGAGTTAGAAGAAAGTATAAAAGGTTTCGTATATATATTTTGAATTTCGTTACTAGAAACTTTGGATTTTTTTTTTAAATTTCGTTCCATTTTTTTAATTTTTTTTTANTTTATGTGGGGAAAACAATGTTAATATTTCATACAAAAATATTGGATGGAAACCCTTTATCTCATAAATAAACTTAATCAGTTTATTGTAATAAAATATTAACATATAAAATAACTACTCATTTATGCGTAAGTAATATAATTTAATTATCGGTAATATCTTCTAAAGCCCTTAGTAATGGCCCACTTTCCGTTCCTATATATAATTTATTCCTGTAACCTGATATTCTAATAATTTAATAAATCAAAGATGAGTATTAAGTTACATATATATAATAGTTTATTTTTAAAAGTATTTACCTTTTTATATGTTCAAAACGACATGTATAAATTGGTACATCGGCAAGTACAGGTTTTGATGATTTACACTTATAGAACCTCCAATTTTTATCTTTCAAGTGTGGATGTAATTTTTCTTCAATCACACTTTTGATTTGACCATCCGAATCTCCGTGGAAACGAATATTTACTCTTAATCCGGCTTCCTCTAATTTTGAACCACTAAAATTTATTTATAATTTTAATTAATCTTTTAAAATAAACAATAATTATGTTATCATAGATCATAAATATACTTGCCGTCTTGGTATTGTTAATTTCTCTCCAACTAGGCAAATAACTGTATACTCTTCGTTCGTAGAAGGTACGTTGTTAGGTTGATGATTTTGTTGATCATTTTCGAGAGGTTCAAAGCCAGAAAGCTGTTGTTGAACATATCCAAAAACAAATTGATTTTGTTCATTATTTTGTTGATCATTTTCATAAGGTTCAAAGTCAGAGAGCTGTTGTTGTTGAACATAATAATTTTGTTGATCAGAAAGAACATATTGATGTGATCCAAGAACTTGTTCATGATCATTTTCGTGAGGTTCAAGGCCAGAAAGCTGTTGTTGAACATATTGATGTGGATTAAACGCGTTAGTGAGTTGTAGTCTTCGAGATTCTTCGAGTCGTTGCATTTGAACCAATATTTCAATCGTATTATTAGTATTAAAATTATAATGAAGTGGTACATAAATAATTAAACCATTTGATGTAGTTAATCCTGTATAATTAGGGATAATAGGAACCACATTTTCACGATAGCTTTGATGACGTCTCCATAAATCATCATCACCAGAATGGATACTTCCTAAAGTATTATCTGGATTTTTATCTCCCATCATTTATAAATTTAGAGGTAGTTTTATTTTAATTTATTCCTCCTCCTTTTCTTGAATTCGAAAAATTTTTTCATGCCATTAAATACTTTTTTTTTACTAACAGATGATGGTAATTAAGAACAAATAATTTATTATATCTGTTCTACATTTCGTTAACTGGAACAGTTATATTTAGCCATTTTTTTGTATCACATAAATGATCGGCAAGAAAAGTTAAGTGTATAACAGATAATTCTAGTAGTTTATTATTGATTAACAGTTAACAGTAATTCGGATTTATTTACTCATTGTGCATATTCGTGGCCCGCATTATAGACATTAATTATATTTTCTCTTCGGAGTATTTGTCATTTGAAAATTTATCATTAGGAATGTAGAAATTTGAAATGGTCAGTTGAAATTTGAGTTATAAAAAAAATTAATAAATTTTTCGTCTACAATTATTATCACAAAGTAAAGATTTGTGATTTGTATTAAAAGATTTAAAAGATTTCTATTTCGATTATTTTTTTATATAATGTAACACAAAAAAAGTAAATCACATGGAGTTACAAAACAGTATTAACTAAAATATGTTTTTATAGAAGTTAATTTTAACCAAATAGAATATCAGTTATTAGGAAAACAAAAAACAAAATACGACAATCGAACTATATTTTATTATTAATAAAATGGATAATGAAAATAGATAAATAGATATACTGTATATAATGGAATCTGAACTAAAAATGGTATGATTTTCCCGATTTTCGTCCATTTTTTTTTTAAATTAATATTGATGTTTATATTTTAATTCCTACATACAATTTCTTTCGAAATCCCGATATTCTAATAATGTAATAAATCAAAATTTTAGAATTTTACGCGAGCACAAATCGCACATGAAATATAAATTACCTTCTTAATTCACTAACGGACAATATTGTTACATTAGCAGGCACGAGTTTATGTGATTTAGATGGTATCCATTTCCAGCATTCAGGTAAATTAGTAGGTACAAGTTTAAATGACCTTGATTCACACTTATAAAATTCCCAGTGGCGATTTCTTAGGGTTGGAAAATTTTTTTCGATTAATGATCTGATACCAAAATCTGTATCATCATCAAAACAAAGGGTTGCTTTTTCAGCTCTAACATTATATATATATATGTACGCAGGAAATATTTTTAAAAAGAAAATTCAATTAATAAAATAAATACGGATGTATAAAAATATATATTCCCATCTCCATAGCAAACGGCTAAATTATACAATATATATATACTATATATAAATATCATACTTTCTCGGTATTGGTCTTGGTCTATTATCAATAGCAGGTGGTAAACGAATAACTTCAAAACTAATAGAATCTTTTGCGGGGATGTGACCATTTTTATGTATATCTTCTCTTGTTTGAAAATCCGAAATAATAAACGGTTGAGGATCAGCAGATGCAGCTGGAGTAATCGATTGAGACATGGTTGATGTTGACCATATTTGTAATGGAGGTAGGCTTTGATATGTGGTTTGTGTTTGTTCAGGATCATTCAATGAAGAGAGAGCAAGTCCATTTTCGAAATTTAGATCAGATATATTTTGATTTAGATACGCTAGTGGTCCGACAATTTTATAACATATATTACAAACCACATAATTCACACGTTCACACTCGCACATAGTATGATTACTCATTTTTTATGTAAAAGGGAAGAAAAAATTTTTTTTTTGATATTATACAAACTCCATTTAAATAATTTCTAATTTTTTGACCCCCTCCCCCCTAAAAGGTATTTCTAATTTTAGTGAACTGGCTCTATCTATCATATAATTATCTGTTCAGATACAAATAATAAATACTTTATAGATGAGAAAAAAAATTATGAATAACTATGTTTTTAATTAATTTTGGTAGGAGTTTTGTGGCGCGTTTATATTTCACATGTTAAAAAATAACTTGTTAATATTAAACAACAATAAATATCTCATGTCAAGTAAGAGATTTATTTTCCAATTAAAAAAATTAAAAAAATTTTTGGGGGGTTTTTTTTACAGATTTATATATGCTTAACAGTTAATAATAATTTTTTACAGATATATATATGCTTAACAGTTAATAATAAGTGTGTTATTCGATATCATAACAAAGAAATCACGCGGTAGTGCGGTAGTTATTTGGTTTGTTTACAGAATTTTGACTGGATGTACATTTTATTTTAATAAACGAGTATAGATCTTATCTTAACAGTTAAGATTATTGTTTTTAAAAACAGTCGGATAAGCCAATTTTTGTGATCAAAGTTACACAATTTCATCAACGAATAATATGTAGTCAATTTGGTTTGCATATTAGGTGTATTCCAATTTTGGGAAATAATTGAGTCATAACATTAAAAATAAATTAGATTACATAAACTAAATGTACACTTTAAAATTATAAATAGAAAAACTAATTCAAAACAAAATTATCTAATGGAAACACTTCCGGACATATAAAAAATAATAACTTTTGAAAGGTAATTAGGAATTTTTTTAATTCCTTAAATTCCGTTTTAAAGATTACATAATATTCAACCGATATATTATCAAAATTAATCAACAGTTAATCCGTAAAAAAAATATAATTATTTGTTATTTTTACAGATATATATGCTTAACAGTTAATAATAAATGTATATCCATAATGTTATCCGATATTATAACAAAGAAATCATGCGGTAGTGCGGTAGTTATTTGTTTTGTTTACAGAATTTTGACTGGTTGCATATTTTATTTTAATAAACGAGTATAGATCTTATCTAAGATTATTGTTTTTAAGAGCAGCCGGATAAGCCAATTTTTGGAACAAAGTTACACAATTTCATCAACCGCGAATAATAGTTACATATTAGGTATTCCAACTTCCAAGTTTGGAAAGAATTGACTCGTAACGTTAAAATAAATTAGATTATATAAACTAAATGTACAATTTAAAATTATAAATAGAAAAACTAGTTCAAAACATAATCTTGCTAAAATTATCTAATGGAAACACTTCCGGACATACAAAAATGTAAAAATAATAACTTTTGTAAGATAATTAGGGGCAAAAGGAATTTTTTTTACGGACTTTAATTCCTTTAATTCCGGTTTAAAGATTATCTAAGCATTATATAATATTCAACAGATATATCATCAACAGTTAATCCGTTTATCAATTTTGTGAATAATAAAGCGTTTTATTCTATTGTTGTTGTTAAAAAAATTTAATATTTTTCGTATCACTTATTTATTATCAGTTATAGTGATAGACACATAAACATTAACTATCTTTGATTTGTTAATCGAATTTTCTCAAATGATTTGGTAAATCGCGTAATTTATTTATGACTCATACTTTGTCAAATTTTTAATAGTTATAATTAATAATTAAAAATGAATTTTTTATGAAATATTTTTAATTTACTTTTTTGTATTTTTTTTTCATTTTTAATAATGTACAAATTGTCACACGGAAAAATATTTATAACTAATGTGCCACATTATGACGAAACCTTATGTCACAAACATATGGACAATACCGAAATAACTTTGTTTTTAATAAAAAGAGACATAACTGTTTTATTAGTTTTTTTTTCCTTGTTAATTAAAAAAAAATGTAGTGTTAACAGATAAACTAAAACATGTGAAATAGTCAAATGTAAATCTAATTTATCAAAAAAATATAATTAATTGAAAGATTAGATTTTCTCTTTTTGTATAATTATCTATTTGAATTCGAGATTGGATTATTTATTTACATCATCATATATTGATAGGCATTTAAAGTAAAAAAACATCCGATACGCTATTTGCTGTAAATTGCATAAATATTTGGTAAAATACAGGAAGGGACGGAAAAATTAAATCGTTGTAAATGGAAGCATAAATTTTTAATTAACAATAATGCCGCTCTAAATTACAAGATCTCTTGTATTCCACTAAAATTATAAACAAAAGAAAGTATTCCCAAAAATGGTTGGGAAAATCATGAAGTTTTTTTTTGTCCGCGTTATAGGCTTTATAACTTTCCAATGTAAACATACCTTCAATAATAATATGTTCTTTTCAAATTTTTTTTTTTTTTTTTATACCGAATTTGCTATTACTGTTGAAAAAAGTAGAGAAATAGGAAATCCTATAAGTGGTAAATTACTATAAAAACAAATTTTTATTAGTTTACTAGAATTATCGATAATGGATAAAAATAATATGTCAGCCAGCATTATGGAATTAAGCGTGGCGTTTACGTGAGATGTATATATTAAATATTTAAAAAATGTAACACGAACGGTGATGAAAATACCACATGATTTTCCCCATATATATATTTTAATTGACGGATGATAAACTACGTAATACGTACAATTTGTACAATATGAAAATTTATGTTCAAAAAATGTGATCAACGTCCAATAAATGCTAATATCTACCTATATACTTTTACCAAAAAAAGGGGGTCGTCTAAAGCCGTGTTCGATCACGTGAATTTTTATATTACCATGTGACATATAGGTGTGTGACAAATAAATTTTCACACATCGAAAAAATTCTAAGTCCCTGGAATACATAGTAAAAATGAAAAAAAGAGGTGTGACATGGGGAGTGACAAATTTAAAAAGGTCACGTGATCGAACACGTCTTTAGACGTCCCCAAAAAAAAGGAAGGTCTAGTCCTGTCTATGGGCTAACGAGGTGGGTCCAAAATTATCGACATTCTTTTTTATACAAAACTTACGTACAATTTCTTTCTAAATCCAGAAATTCTAATAATAATATTATAATAAATCAAAATTTAAATTTTCGAGCGCGAATGACAACGATATTTTTATAAAATTCTTATTACCTTTTTAATTCCTTAATAGTCAAAGGTACATTTATAACGGCGGGTACAAGTTTATGCGATTTAGATAATTTCGACGTGCCAGCAGGTGTAGATTTATGTAATCTAGATGTTTTACACTTATAAAATCCCCATGAAGATTTTTTCAATTCTGAAAATTCCTTTTCGATAGATCTTATGATTCCATCAGCCGAATCATCATCAAAATAAATGATTTTTTTTTCAACGCTAACAATATTTTTTTTTAAAAAAAAAGACAATTTTAAAATTAATAAAATCAACAATATATACTATATATAAATATTATATTCATACTTTCTCGGTATTGGTCCTTCATCAACATATGCAACGGCAGATTTAAAAAAAATCACTTCAAAACTATTTTTTGTGAGGATGCGCCTATTTCTATGATCCTTTTTTTTTGTTTGAACATTTGAACGTAAATCACGTAAATCATTAGGCGCTTGAGGAATTACAGCAGGTATAACTGGAGTAACAGATTGAGGTATGATTGGTGTTGATAATGTTTGTAAAGGTAAGATTTGATAAGTGGTTTCTGTTAATTCAGAATCAACCGATAAATAATCCGGATACGTGGCTGGTGTGGCTGATGCAGGTGGAATTACGTAAAATAGTCCATGACATCCAGGACAAATCACATAATTCTCGTATTCGGTATGAATCATTTTTTTTTATGTGAAGAGGTGAAAAAATTTTGAGATTACAAGAATAAGACTCCATTTAAATAATTTCGTGATTCCTCCTTGAAAGATATTGCTATTTTTGGTAAATGTAGTGAATTGAAAAGTATCATATAATTATCTGTTCAAAACTACAGATACAGATATATTAAGAATATTAAGATTCAAGGAAAAAAAAAATTAAAAATAAAGTTTTACTTTATGGTAATAATAATAGGTATAGATCATTTTGGCGCGTCGTATATAGTTATTATAGTTATTACAGTATGTCATGTGTCAAAATATTTTTTAGAAAAAAAAATTTTTGAACAATAAAAAAAATTGGGAATTTTCGTAAATATCAGATGTCAAAAAGTAAAATTTTTTCCCATGTTTTTTTTTTCGCAGATAGGTTATATATATGCATCCGATGTGACTCATCATAATCAAGTTATTATGGTAGTTTTTTTTTTGTTGGCTGAATTTGTCACGTAATTAATTTACACAATAAATAACAAATATTTTACATATATATAACACATATATGTGCATAAGGTGAATAAGATAAAAACAATAAACTTTTTTTAGAAATTTATTGAGAACTTAAAGATTGATAAACTACAGAATATTACTCAGAGAAAGTGTTATCGGAACTTCATCTTGTGAATTATCAATAAATAAACAGATCTGAATGGACTTTTATTATACTTTAAATTCCGAATTTTTAATAATTTACCTTATCTTATCAAAAGATTTTTAGATTTATTATCAGTATAATTTTTTTTATCGAATAATGTGTTTCTCACACTTATTGTTGTTAAATTTTTTGTTTGTCGGTAACTACTGTATAACTTATTAACATACTATTAATAGAATATTAATAAATATTTATCAATTTGTTACTTTAAAAACTCTTTGAAATCAGAAAATTCCAAAATTGATAAGACAAAAACATATTCTAAAAATGGGATTCATATATTATAAATGAAGATTTATTTGTGTAAATTTTATCTCATAGATATATTTTTTTTCCCAAACCCCCTATTATTTTACCTCATACCTATTAAAAATTTTATGATTTGTTAATGTTATTGGTGTTTATTATTATTGCCATTTTGTATTTTCATACTACAGTAAATCTTTATTATGTGATACATGCAGCACATCAGCGAACGAATCATATGTTACATTGAATTATTTATGATATTTGTTATATCAATGTATTTTTTTTTTTTTTTATTAATTAATTATACAAAATTTGGAAAAAAAAAATGTTGTCCGTACTAATAAACACGTGATAATTAGTGATGTATTGCAAAATTTCTTGATTTTTTTGTAAATATTTATTTAATTCATCTTTTGAAACAATGATTATAGTTTTAATTTCGTTATCTTTTTTTAGTCTATTTACAAAATAATAATATGTAAATGTTTTCAACCGAAAACAAAATAAACTTTGCTGAATTTACTTTAAAGTTATGGATATAAAGCTTTGTCATAACTATATTTTCTATGTATAGAGATAATAAAAAGTTCTAATCAATAAATTTATGAATTGTAAGAATAATCTACGATTATTTTTCTTAATATGGTCCATATTTTGCTCCTATATATAAAATTTTAAATAAAGCTACAAATTTTTTAGTCACACGAAAAAAAAATATAATTGGCACTGGTAAAATCTCCATTCAACCGTTTTCTTAATTTCATCATCTGCTGAATCATTTTTTAAATCGGCTTCTTCCAATTTTGCACCACTAATATTTATTTGTTTATTTATAATTACAAAATATTTTTATCAAAATTTTTGACTAAAACTTTGTCAAGTAAGAATTAGATTGATTATAAATAAATACTTATTTTTGGTTTTTTTTTTTGACTAACCATTCCAAATTTTAGTAATCGAAATAATCTATCTATTATATTTGATATTATTGTTCAAATTCAAATAAACTATCCGTTTTGAATAATTATCGTTATTAAACACTCCGAGGATAATGCCTAGTCTGGCCCGCATTATGCCGATTTTTAACTGGCATTATATTCGAAAAATAGGTATGTCTTAAGGCATTATAAACTTGGCCCAATAGTGCAGGCCGCTCGTGATCGTCTAGGCACAACAACACGATTAAGATAAATTGTTTCTTGACAATAAAATTATAAAAAAAAAATCGGTAATGAACTAATGTCATAATATAGGTATCGTTCACAAATGAGACACAAAATTATAAATGATGGCGAATTAAAAAAAAAATTTAGTACAATAATTTATTTATAAGAAATAAAATTATCAGATCAGCTTGATATTAACAAGGGTTCTATGTATTGAAGATCGATACTTTTGCATAAACATGATATGTGATTGAAAATTAAAAGATTCCAAAAAAAAATTTTATATTTAATCGGTTTATCGAATAGAGTTTCTTTATTAAATTCATCGTGCGTGACATGTATAGGACGAAGATCAGAAACCTCTACGTGATAAGAATGTATATACAGTGATTACAGTCAACCCTCTATAATTGCACACCCCTTGGGACCATCAAAATTTTCATAAAAGTGCTTTTTAGAGAGGGTGTGCATTTATAGGAGTAAAATAATTAGGGATCGTATGAGCTGCATTTAGGGAAAGTATACATAATGAGTGCAATTTATGGAGGGTTGACTATACCATAAATAGCTAGCTCATAATTATAAAAAACAATGATGGATTTGTCTCCCGATTTTCATACATTTTCCAAAATTTCCCGCAAATATATCATTTTTGATTCGCCTCAACTATTCGTCACGCCAATGCATAATATAAATAAACATTATACAGTACTGCTATAAATGGGGCGTGATGTTTTATGCGGTGACGCTATGGTTACACGAATCAAAACGATATATTTGCAAATTTCCCGGATGTTCCTGGGAAACCGTGATGACAGCCGAAAAAAAAACAGTTCTAGGATGGTTTCTTGTTATATGCACGTAACAGGCTTATATTTTAAACCCACGTACAGCTTGTTTCTAAAGCCCGACACTCTAATAATATTATTAAATTTTAAATTCAATAATATATAAAAAGGAAAGACATTTTTTTTTAATAATTTTATTACCTTTCTTGTAATAATTCATTAACGGTTGATACATTATCAGCAGGTACAAGGTAATGCGATTTAGGCTCATAGGGTTTAACGCTGGCATGTACAACTTTATATGATTTAAGCGTTTCAACTTTATAGAATTCCCATGGAGATTCTTTTAGTTGTGGAAACAAATCTTCGACCGATAGTCTAATTCCTTCAGCTGTATCATCATCGAAACAAATGTCTTTAACTTCAGCTCTAACATTTATTATTAAAAAATAAAGTCAATTGAATTAAGAAAACAAATAATATAAAATACAGATGTATATGTATATACATACTTTCTTGGAATTGGTATTTTATTCCCAGCATATTCAACAATTGTTGAAAACGGAACATAAATCAATTTAAAAGTGACTGGATTTTGATTCCTATTAGATGCTCTTTTTTTGGGATTGCGATACGGAACGTGATCATTTTGATGATCAATAAACGTTTGAAGAGTAGGTATCGACTGAGGTATAATTGGCGTTGCTGGAGGTGGACTTTGATAAATGGGTTGTGTTTGTTCAGATCCATTTAATGAATTTTGGATTCTTAAAATCTCATTCGTATATTCATTTATCTTATTGTATAGGTAATTTGAACGCTGAATAAGAGAATTGTTATTTGCACCAATTCGGCCCGAATTTGAGTTTAATGGTTGAATGATTTGTGTTTGTTCAGATTCATTTAATAAATTTTGATACTCATTACTATCCTTACTTAACTCATTGTATAGCCAATTTAAATAATAATCAAGAAAATTATTATTTGCACTAATTCGACCCAAATTTGAGCTTTGCATTGATAGAAATTCGATATGATTACTCCTTTTTTTTAAAAAAAGTTCTATATATAAATACTTTTTTATTTGCATTTTAAAGATTCGTATTATCTGCAAGTAGATCTAATCAAGCATTGTATTAAATGATTAAATGTATTTTACGGGGCTCCGTATGCTTATAAATTAGGTTAGCAATATTATGTCAAGCTTAAGAATTAATTATATAAAAAATTTATAATCCGCCATGTCTATCTGTTAATCAACAGATATTCTAAAAAAGGAAATTTTACAAAGGAATATAATGTTGAAATTCCTTAATGTATAGTATTATGTACTTTAAAGTACATAGAGATGCATGATTGGACAAGCTGCACATGTACACATGGAAAAAGAATTTTCTGACAGTTAATAATTTAAGTTATAAAAAACCCTACAAACACATCAGGAACGTCACATGTCATGCCATTTGCTTTCTGATGCGTTTGTAGGGGTTACCATATAAGTTATTACTAATTTTGGTGAACAGTTAAATTAGAAATGACAAAATTCCTTTTTTTTTGCAGATGTAAACGGCTAAATTCTAATAAATTCATATAATGTTACGAAATATCATGTTTTAATGAATTTGACTGGATGCATTTCGCTCATCAAGGTATTAAAACATTGACATATTGTTCATCGGTAAGTTTAGTTAAGCTATAGTTCATCACACATAAATGTACTTTACGAACTTACTTAATCAGTTTACGTAATGATAAATTGCAGCAAAATTTATTTATTCAAACGGTTAATCCTTCTGCCGCCATCGTGTAATTATTTGTTTATCTGTCAATCCGAACAGATAGGGTGATAAAAATCCCTAATTATCACATAAGAAAAAAAACAATTCTAAAAAAGGAATTTAAATATTCAATGTAATATACTCAAATATTTTCTATTTACTTATTATCTAATCACCTTTGTTGAATTCCCTTAATGATATTGTATTTGCGCTGTTAAACTACATAAAAAAAACTTTAATACTAGAGACCTCATTAGTTCATGCAGATGTCTGCATCAAAAAATCTGATAAGCATCACGTGCATCACATGTATCATGGGGTGATACTGCGACGAATTACAGTACATGACGTTATATCTATATTTCTTTAAAATAAAAATATTTACGCGCACAGTAAATTTCATTACAAAAAATGATAATTAGCTCTATGAATATGAAATGGTTACGGTACATTTCACCGAAGTCTACTTTGCCGAAACCCATTTTGCCGAACCCGTATTACCGAAAGACAAATGTCGTATTACCAAAAATCATTTCACCGAAAAAAAGAAAAAAGATTTCTGATAATGATATTAATTTCAAATTCTTGTAAATTATTGCTAATTTTGGTGAACTATTAATATCATTAATTAGTATTCAAAAAAGTTTATCGTTCTTATGTAAATATCTTATGTAAGAAATTACGAAATTTCTTTTTTTTTTGGCAGATAGAAATGCTAATAAATTTATAGATGTTATACTCAAATTGGTAAAATTGAGATTATCTAAAATTGCGTCATCGGTAAATCTAGTTAAGCAATAGTGACTTAAAATAGAATAAAAAATTAGATAAATTAAATAGTTACAAAATAACAACGTGTATTTAAAGAATCATATTATTTGCAAATACGGTAGATCTAATCAATTACAGGATCGCTTATTAATCAATTACATAAGGTTCGTTACATAACATATTTAGTCGGAAAAATCAATCTTAATGAACCGATCGAATATAAAAAATTTTGTTATTCAGTTGTCATTTTTTTTATAAACAAGAATATTTAAGGAAATTAATTACCGTAATTATTTGTTTCACAATTTATTGTTAATCAGAACAGTTATGGTGATATAAAAATTAACGAATATTCCTCCTGATTTTATCACATAAGGAAAATACGAAGGAAATAATATACAAAAGGATTATAAATATTCAAATGTAATACACTCGCCCAGTTAAAAATTTACTTTTAACTACACACCTTATCTGTTGAATCGAAAAAATTTAATAGTTGTATAACGACAAATATGCAATAACAGATAATCATGCGTAAAATTAATACAATTAGTACAATATAATACACAAACCACTAGAAGACCTGCATACATAACAGATAAGTAATTCTCAGAATTCTTAAATTAATTCGAGCATTCTAAATTAAAATAATTAATTATAGCAATTTTATAAAATTAAAAGAAAATTCTTTAATGCTTTTTTTTTCTATTAAAAATGTGAAACCAACTAATATTAAACAAGATTATTTAAAATATGTAATATGAAAAAATCTCCAGGCTCTATTTTTCAAATGTGGAAACAATTCTTCAACCGCTTTTTTGATTTCATAATCCAAGTCTTTATCGGAAAAAGTTAATTTCTTCACTAAACCAACATTACGCAATTTTTTAACCCTAATAATTTAATTTGTTAGAATATATATATATATTTCGGGATAGTAAATAAAAAAATTTTAAATACTCACTTTCTTGGAATCTTTGGTTTTAAATTCCCATGATGAGGTAAACAATATAAATTAAAAGTAATGCACTTTTTTCCACTAGTTGCCGCACGAATATTATGACCATTTTTTCTTCTATATTCGACGTTACCATCAAAATTCATTTCATTGAAGTCATTATTAATCATGTGATTATTTTGAGCATTAATCATTTCATTAATGAAATTAATGTTAATTATTTCTTGTAAACTATCAAAATGTTGATTCTCATATTCAATACTCGTAAGATGATGCATAGTTTGATTATTAAATTGATATGACTGCTGATTTGGTTGCTGAGGATACTGTTTAATTTTTAAACAACCACAACCACAACCGCACCTACAACCACATTGGCAATTTTCTAAAGTCTCCATTTTTTATTTTTAAGGAATCAGATAAAATTTTTTTTACCCTTTAAATAATAAAATTTTTTTTATATTCGGGACCATTCTATAAATTTAAAGAAACCGCTACTTTAAATTTTATCTGTTGCATAAAAGAAATCTCATAAAATTACAGATATTAAATAATTATTAATTCGAAAATAAACTTTATCAAAAATACATGATTTCATTTGCTTAAGCCACAACGTATTTTAACAACAGTTGTTTTTTAAAATCGGGCATCGAATAAAATCTTTTGTTTTTCTCTTTTTATCAGTTAATAGTTTACCATTAACGGATTTCAAAAACAAGATACATAACATTTATCTAATCAACGTTAAGTATTATTTAAGCTAATTACAGTACTATTATAAAACTTCTTATAAATTCCGAAATCCCGAACCGAAGCATTATCAACCATATCAATATAATACAATACGATTTAAAATTTTTGATTATTCGGGGAACTCCTTACTTTATTATTCTTGCTTTTTTATTTTGGTTACAATATTCAATTAGAACGTGTTTTCTAAATTCCAAGTTCAATGTTATACGTCAAGGCGTCTGACCTATCCTGTTGTCGGCATGCAAAATGTTGTAATCTGTTTGTTAATAATAGTGTAGCATAATTAAACAAACTTATTTGTCCATATTTAAATAGTATATTACTTAATTAATAAATACATAATTATGTAGTGCTAATTTTTTTTAGGAAATATATATGTCAGATTAATATCTGACGTGCGTTAGCTATATTCTGGAATATTTTTTAATTTAAAGCGTGTAAAGCATAACATATACGCAGGGTTTCGTAAGATAAACTCTAATCATTGATTGACCCTGGTATTTGGTATATATGTAATCATGTAATCGTCAAACTTTAACAACACGAATATAAATAATGAAAGGGATTACTTTATATCGAGATCGCTTATTACGTTAGCAAAAATTTCTATAGGAAGGGAATCAAAAATTAAAAATAAATATATTATAGTACTATTAAATGTTATTTTAAAAATGTAAATTATTTATGAGTACTAATTTTCATGAAATTATTAAATGGGGGAGGGGTATTTTTGTTAACCAGAAATCATTTTTCTAAAGGGGGAGTTGAGAAACTTGGCATAATTAATAGCATCATCACCGATTATTTTGGGCGTAACAAATATTTATTAAATACATTATATAGTTTTAATGAATTTTCAGCAGGAGTAATATCACGTATCAATTACACGATCAATAGTATTGTACGGCATTTAACTTTCCGGCACTAATCCTATTATGGAACGGGGCTATATTGTTCTTTGACCGATATTTTACAATAACAGAAAGTTTTAGGTATAAAATTTTGATTTTAGGGATTTTACATAAATAAATATTCTTCGATAAATTCATTTTTTTTTAAAAAAAATTACACGCTTTTAGAGACTTTATTTTACATTATGTAACTATCTATTTAAGTACGTTTCCCCTTCTCCCATAAAAGTGGTTTACAGCTATTATGGAAACTCTCCTCGAACGTATTTTAATATAATATTATTCTGAACGATAATAATTTAACATTTTGTCAAAATTTTGTTCTTAATATTTTTAAACTTCGTGTTAAAGTTTTATAGTGAAACAAGAGGTCATGGTGTCAACAAAAATGATATGATCCAATTTCTACCATTCTGGATATAACTATTATAAAG
The DNA here is from genome assembly GCA_003550305.1 of Glomus cerebriforme. Classification (NCBI taxonomy): domain Eukaryota; kingdom Fungi; phylum Glomeromycota; class Glomeromycetes; order Glomerales; family Glomeraceae; genus Glomus; species Glomus cerebriforme. The sequence goes on from QKYT01000257.1 coordinate 44,789, forward strand.
ATATCATTTGTGAAAATTGGAAACTGAAAAACCATCTTTAATGTAACGAGTCGATGTACAGTAATTGTGAACAAATCAGAAATGTAAACCGTATCACGTGATCGATTACTACCTGCGGCCGTCGTAATATACACTAGCGAATAGGGACGACATCACATTCCAAGATGAAATCAATTGGCTGTTCAAATTGTCATATTATTCAATAAACAGAAATATTTAGTGTTAAATAAGGCAATAGTTTGCACTTGCTTAGTTTGTGACTGGCACACCTTTGGATCTACCAAGGCATCATTTAATTCCGGATCATCATAAGACGCACAGCTTTATACTTCATTAACATGAAAGATCGCATAATTTATACTAATAATGCACTGAAGGTTTATTTTCATTAAACCTGTTTGTAAATTTTATTAGTTTCAAAGATTGATAATATTTAGATTGTTCCTTTATGTTACGTCTACTATGCATTATTACGTGCAGAATCCGCTTTATAGAGCCAAGAATTTTACACATTAAAGCAGTAATACCAAATAATATTAACATGCGAAATTAAGAATCATTCTTTATATTAAATTCTATTAAATATAAAGAACTGAATTACAAACTAAATCATTCTACTACTCTATTCTTAGTGTTTAAATTTATTTCAAAAATTAATTTAAATTACAAACTAAGAAACTTGTAAAACATCCTTACTACTCTATTATTAGTGGTTTAAAAATAGTTCAAAATAAAATATAAATAATTAGAAGCTAGCAGTTTAAAATCCATCTAAAAGTAAAAATACAAATTAATAAAAAAAAACTCTTTTTTTTTAGAAAAAAATATATTTACATAGATCTTACCATCAGGAATTTCTAATTTGTCCTGTTCTTCTGGATGAAAATTTGGATTATTGTATATTTCTTCTTCATCTATAAAAAAAATATATAGAATAAAATTAGAACAATATTGCATTATCCTATTGAATTGTTTCTCTTTTGTAATCATTTTTTAATATCTAAAAAAATTTTCATTGAATTATCATTTATAATGTCAAAACAAAATGTTAGAATATAATTAATTACCTTTAGAAATATAATTCGATTTAGATGTGCTGATACAATTTTGGTTAATTGAGTTATTGAAGCCATCAACTGAAAAAAAAAGAAATTATTAAATACTAAATTTTCCAATATATATAAAGTTTTAACATAATCAATTACTTACTATTATCAGAAATAATAAGTCATATGGTTTATTAAGAAATGCTATTAGAATTTAAAAAAAAATCATAAATAATAAATACTTCATAAATGAAACCACTTAATGAAAATTTTGATCTATACCTTCTTGTTCTTCTATTATTGTTTTAAAAAAAGTATTCATATTAATATAAAAATATTTAAAATAAATAAACAAAAAATTGTTATTATTGTACCTTCAGTTGCATTTCTTAAATTTTCAAGTTGATAAATTTTACTCGCACATGATCTGCTATTTGTATTATTTATATAATCTGTTTTTTATATGTTTTTGAATCATAATTTATAAACAAATTAAAATTCTTGAAAATCTTCATATCGGTTGTGTTTTTTTTATTTTGACATATTAAATATATTAATTTCTCGTATTTTTTCATGAGTTTGAATATCAGGTCTTTTTAATGGAACAGCATCCCAACATTGTTTCATTAAATTTTTATATTCTAAAGGTGATTCTGGTGCAATTTTTGGTCTTATACCAATAATAATATCCATTCATAATACATTTAATGTATAATATAAAAAAATGAATAAACTAAGCTATCTAAATGTTTTATAAGAGATAGAAAACGTCAAAAAAATATTTCATTTTGCTTTGTCAGTGAGGTTGAACCAGACCCTTAATTGTAAACAAATTATTTATGTGTAACAAATTTATTACAATTGTTTTACAAGAATGTAGCATGAAAAATCTTCATTGTTAGAAAAAGTATTACGTCATCAACCAGATTGAAAAAAAAGAAGTAAATAAAAATTAATTTATTTGATCTTGAACGATCCTATATGTTTTTCTTAAAAATAAGAATATAGCCTCTAATCTCTGTATCAATGATGAAGGCCTACTAAGAATGTGACACAAATTGATTGTACACGTGCGTCAAGGTGGGATCTTTTCGGGTATTTCTTGCAATATATATATATATCTATCTAAAAATTTAATTACATTATTTAACTTTTTATAAATTTAGGATAACTACTGATCTTGTAGATTCATATTGCACACCTATTAAGCCTATGAATGCTTCTTCTGATGTTCAACTCTCAAAAGGTGGACTTGTAGGAATAGTTTTTGGATCTATTGTAGACATGAGTCTAATCAAGTCTTGTACAGTAACTCTCATGATAGGTTATTGCTTTATTAAACACCGTATGATATCATTTAACTTTTAGTATATTTGCTTCCATCTTTAAACTTGAATAATTTCGCTATTTGTATTGAAAAAATCAACTTGAGTATTATCCTTTTATATTCCATTTGATAAAATTTTATATTGCAAGATTTAGTTATAATTAATTCAGTTTTTAATGTATGAAAGATTAATCTAACTTAACGACAGATTAAAAATTTAACAAATAAAAGTGATTGATTTGTAATGGTTACTCCATTTCTTAATACTCATAATAACTGGATTAGTCATAAATAGTCAAATTTATTAAATTATATTCAGTAAACTCTGTATGTAAATAATGTAATACTCAAAAGATTACAAATGGTAAAATTGCATAAATAAATTTCCTATTACGTAATGAGAATTTTATGTCCAAGAGTCATATTGTACGCAGAAATGATATCATCTATTATTATTAGTCATGCAAAAACTATTTTTTTTTTGTGTCTATTTATATGATATAAAAAGGTATAAATACCTTTTCTTTTTTAAATAAACCCATTTATTAATCTAAACTTCCTCTAAACTTCCTCCTTTTTTAAAAAAACTAACTCTCTTAATTAAATTTTCTCTTTTCACTTCTCACTTCTACATGATCAGTATAGACGCGCCTCTATTTTTTTAAAACCAGTCCTTCTTTAAATAAACAATTTTTTTTTCTTCCAACTTTTTTTTTTTTAAACCAGTCCTTCTTTAAATAAACAATTTTTTTTTCTTCCAACTTTTTTTTTTTTAAAAAAAAAAGAATTCTTTTTTATTAACTTATTATTTTAACAGTTTGACAACAACAATAATAACGATATTATAAACCTCAATAACAATGATAATAAGAGTTTCTATTTATAAACTCAAATAGTATAAGGTATAGAATTTTAAAAAAATATTAAAAATTTCATTTTCAACTATTGGTCGTTCTTAAGATTTTTCCTTTTATAAGGTCTACTAATCTTGGAGGAGAGATTAGTTATGNTCCTTCCTTATATAAGTTGAAAGCTTAAGGAATCTTAAANTTCATAATTGATTCCTCTCGCTTCAAGATCACAAGTTAAGCCAACAGAGTTATCTCGGGGTTATTAACCTTTTGCCTATGTCTTTTTCTTGTCGAAGAATGGTTATGACTTTTATCCCAAATGATTATTTTTTTTATTTAATTATTATTCTATACTTTGATGATATTAATCATCTTTTTCTAATTTTTAGGTACAATTCTTTTGAGATGTAGATTCTATTAGATGAAACAATTTATACAATGTATTATATTTTGAAAATAACTTGAAGTTTAGGCTTATGAATCCATTCAGATATTCTTTAATAATCTGGCAAATACATACAGATATTGCAGATCTGTTTTTGCAGTAAGTTTTATTTTTTTTTCATTTCTTCATTTTGGTTTGTTTCTTTTTTACTAATTTTGATCTTTCTCTTTGGATCCTTTTATTCTTAAGTTAAACAGAAGAGAATAATGGTATATTAGTTTTTTCATTATGTAATTTTTTATGTGCAATTTATATATGAAAAGTTGTAAAAATTGTATAAAATTCTGTATTAACTATAACTTCAAAATATGCATTCAATAAATTGACATTTTATATGAATTAAATTATAGCTTTAGTGTTATTACATATATATTATATTACTAATTTTATTTAATATTAATTAAAACAAGTAAATTCTGCTGATAAAAATGAAAATATATATTAATATACCGCATTAAATTCATAATAAAATTTATTAATAAAATAAAATAATTCAATGGTAATTTTATAATGATTCAATAATGTAATTTCAGTACATAACAATTTTTATCTGAGCCTAATAACTCACAAAATCATTATNTCTGAAACAAATACTCTAGCTTATTCTTCTACTTCAATAGAAAAAAATGGTCTCACGTAAGCTGATTTGAAAATTTAAGACGAATGAACTTGCATAAGAACTTGGAGTTTAGTAAGACATCTATCAAACTTTTATATAAATTAGTTTATTAAGAGATCCTACATTAAATCTCACCAAGGATCATTTTCTCATACAAAACTCTAAAAGACTTGAAGAAAATGTAAAGAAAATATAAAATTGATAGAAATAACATAAAGAAGGACACATCATTTAAGCCAGGTAAGTCAGAAGTTTTGTTAGAGAAGACAAAACTTTAACACTTGATATATTTTATAATTTATAGAATCTGTGAAAATTGTTGATGATAACGGTGTACTACACGAAACTTTTTTGGTTTGAGCAATTTTAGATTACTTTATTATATATGTATATTGCGCATAATAGCAATTGGTCATGAAAGCTATAATTTGCAAAGTATTTAATTTTGTAAATATATTATGGATATATTTTATGTTATGTTTCAGGTAGTGTTACGATCCGGATGAATCCGTGATCCGCCAATCCGATTCGAAACGATCCGGATATCCGCCGGATGCATCCGGATTTATCGGATTGCGGTGTTCAATCCGGATGATCCGGATGATCCGGATCATAACTTTTTTTTTTTTAAAAAAAAAAAAAAATTCTTTTTTCACTTTACTTTAGTCTCATTAAAATTTTAAATTTTTAAGAACGTTTTATTAACGTTCTTCTCTTTTCTTTTCTTGTAGATTTCGGCTTGGACCTTCTGGAACAGTCTTGGAGGTAATTTCAATAAGGGAGGGGA
>QKYT01000257.1:50128-66238 GCA_003550305.1 Glomus cerebriforme
TTTCAATAAGGGAGGGGATTTATTCATTTTTATTTTAAGAACGTTTATTAACGTTCTTCTCTTTTCTTGTAGATTTCAGCTTGGACCTTCTGGAACTGCCTTGGAGGATTTCAATAAGAAGGGGAGGGGATTTATTTTTTTATTTTAAGCGTCATCCCGATTTTTATTCCTGAAATATCCGGTGTATCCAGTATAAAAAAATCCCTAATAATAATTAAAAAAAAAATTATTTATTTAACGGATCATCCGTCATCCGTCCGAAACTCATCCGGATGATCCGGATGAAATTCGAATCGGATGAATCCGCGGATTGACGGATTGATGGATTGATGGATCGTAACACTTGTTTCAGGTCTTTACGAATCATTCAGCTAAAAGAGTGAAGTTAGGACTTTATTTTGATTTTCTGCAATAATATAAACTTATTTACTTATTTTATTATAAAATTTAGAACTAAAAACTTTATAAATAATTTAATGATCTTAATTATGATATAGCCTATTAAATTATCCAGCCAATATTTACTTTTTTTATTTGCCCAGATCTCAGATAATTTCGATCTTATTAGCAATAATTTCGATCTACTAATTAATTCATGCGATCGAAATTAACTGACCGAAATTATTGCAGATCTAGCAGATCTGTCTAAAATTCAGCAGAAGTTACTGCTAATCTGGCCAAAATTATGTGAAATTTAGACAGTTTATAGGAATTTTTGTTTTAGAAGCTGAAATTAACTAAAATTGGCCCGAAATATTTTGCCCACAATGTATAATACATACAGTATTAAAATTTTGCTATTTCTTATATATTTCAATACATTCTTAAAGCATGCTCTGCCAGCTCTGGTAGATTAATACTTCTGTTTTACCCTATACATTTGATCGAAGGAATTGGTCAGTTCAAAATAGATCCTCTTTCCCGACCTTTGCTTTAATCATTTTTTGTGGATTTTCTGACACGTCACAACAGACTTTTATTATAGAAAAAATTATTCATTCATAATAATATTATTTGTTTAAATTTTCTAAGTTTAGTAATTACATTTGTAAGTTTTATATTATGTAGACATAATTCGTCCTTCATCTTAAGATATACTTGAATTTCTTTTTACATTCATTTCACAAATTCTATGCTACCATATTTGATAACATCATCATCTATTATATTTCTTATTAATAAATTATGTGACATCTTTAACTATGTTTGATAAATTAGTTAATAACTCGATTTGCTTGCTGCATTAATTGAATAATCAATTGTAGTTACAAATACACCTAATGTACCAATAGGATAATTTCGTGCCCTGAAATAATAATGATTGACATACTGTAAGTTAAGATCATAATAATAAATATAACTTTCGTATTTACGTACTATGAATTCCCTTATATGTTTCAATGGAAACTTCTAATTTTAATGTAAGTTTATTTATCAAAGTTGCAATTTATTATTTGTTAAATATTAATACAGTCAGACCCCCCTAATTGCACACTCCATAATTGCACTCATTATATATACCCTCCTTAAACGCGGTTTGGTCCCAAGCTCATATGATCTCTAATTATTTTACCTCTATAACTGCACATCATCTCTCCCAAGAAGTGTGCAATTATAGAGGGTTGACTGTAGTTATAATAAATCTTCACAATTATCAAACAAAGAAAACCAAATAATTATTTTAAAAACAGTAAAATACCTTACCAAAACTCACATATTACATGTAAGACCTTTCCGTTTTCTAGAAAAAAAAAAACAAAAAATTTGTGTTCATTTTTTTTTTAAAAAAAAAATAATTAATAGAATTTTTAAAAATAAAAAGCTAATATAATGATTGTGGCGCGGATCATTAATGGATTGTATCCCCAATATCATAAATTTTATCTCATGTTACATTACAGGATACTGGCACGTTCTTACGTTTTACAGCAGGACAAAACTAATTATAAAACATTTCGGCTGTTGTCACAAGTATTGTATTAAATTATCCGTCCGAAATAATTTCAAGTAATGACAAATTTTAGTTGCACTTCATCTTGATTTTTTAATGTTTCTTTTTTTGTTTACAAAAAAAAAAATTATATAAAATTAATTTTTTAGCATTAGAAAAATTAAATCGAAGTATTTTTTTTTTTATGATGCGATAATAGAAGCTTCCAATTCCCATCCTAAATTTAATTTTTTTTTTTCAAATAAACAAATAACCAAATTGGGAAAACATTGTCATCTAATCAATTCGGAGTAAAAAACCTTAATACCGAATTGGGCTTCACGGTTACATCATATGCAAGATCTATTCTATAAAAGTACCAAAATAACGTCCACAATATTAATAGATACATGATATCATTAACAAATACGGTAATGTGTTTCATCACACTTCCTATATAAAAAGGACGTAAAATTTCCTTGAATCTTAGACGCAATTAATTTATTAGAAGATTCAAGATTTACTATTTGTGCAAATTGTAATCGCAAAGTATTAATCCCAAGTCAATTTTGTAGAAGAAATAAAAACAATATAATTAAAACCGAATTAATTAATCCTAAATTATATGAATTTATTAAAGAAACTCAAAATCATTCAGAATATTGTGATGATTTTGTTGAATGGATACCATGGAAAAGTTTAAATAATATAAAATATTTAACAAAAGGAGGAAATTCAATAATTTATCGTGAAAGTTGGGACTCATTAACTATACCTTTAACTTTAAAAACTATTAAAGGTTCTAATAATATTAATGAATATATTCTAAACGAGGTAAAAGAAAAGGTTAAAATTAAAAATAAAAATTATAATCTTTTTTTTTTAAATAAAATTTTTGTTTCAATCATTAGTTTAAAATGCACCATAAATGTCGTAGTCAAAACGTTATACCATTTTATGGAATTACAAAATTATCTGAAGAAATATGAATATGCTATGGTACTAAAACATGCAGAAAATGGAGATTTACGAAAATATATTCGCAAATGTTTTTCAAGTTTAACTTGGATTGATAAAGTAGAAATTCTTATTAAACTTTCAAAATCCTTAAATTTTCTTCATCAAATGAATTTGACTCGGAAATAGGTAAATAAAAATAAAATTAATATTTATATATATATTTTTTTCACTTATATAAAATTAATAAATTTTATATTTTTAATTAATAAAGCTCAAAATTCCAATGATATTCAAGGAGTTTTACCTTATATCGCTCCTGAAGTACTAAGGAATAATCCATATACAAAACAATCAGAAGTGTATAGTATGGGTATGATAATGTGGAAATTATCTTCAAATAAACCTCCATTTTCAGATAGGCTTCATGATAAAATACTTATAATCGCAAATTAACTACTCAATTAGGAAGCGATGAAAAAGTTGAAGAATTACTAACTGAAGAAGAGTGCGAAAAAGTAATTAAAACTCAAAAATAATGATGGTTCTTTCGAAATATCCAAACAAATCATCGACCATCTTGACATAACTACAACTGAAAATATTCCATCTTTCATTCATATTACTGATGAACGTGCCAAGAAATTCGATACCAAAACATTCATAACTATAGCTTACACCAATAAAGTGCTTGGAAAACACAAATCGAAAACGACAGAATCAGATAAAAAAGCTCTTGCTTGGTTACATGTACAAGTCAAAGATGAAAAATTAGAAAAAGAAATTTTAGAATCTTGTGTATCCAAACCAGAGACCGTGAAAAAAGATCAACCTGCTGTTCCTAAACCTGTTTCTGACATTCCTAAAGAAAAAGAGCCCGAGAAACCGGAATGTTCATCCACTGATGTAGAATTAGATGATGTTGAAGAAATCATCAAATTGGACAATGATGTTGATGATCATGAAAAAGCCGATGCATTTGATACAGTTAAATCATCCATTACTAAAGAAATTATCCAGAATGTAGTATCGAAACAAAATGAAGACGGTTCTATTGAAGCTAGTAAAGACATTTGTACACAATTAAATGTATCTTCTGAAGAAACTACAGCCGTAAAGATTGCATATCTTAAAAATTTAGCGGATTAGCATAAAGGTGAATGGGATGAAAAATATAAGAAAGCTCGTCAATATCTATCTAAACAAATTGGAAATACTAAAGACGAAGACGAGTTAATAAATGCTACCAACAAATATGTAGACGACTCAAAAAGTTATTAAAGATAAAAAGAAAGCAGCTGTCCTTGTTATACGAACAACAACATCTGAAAAAACAGTCAATGATGCATTATCGAGATGGATCCTTCGAAATAAGCGAAACAATCACCAAAGAACACGATAATACTTCCTCCAAAGATTTAGTCGAGAAAGCTCAATCTTATGTTACTAGTGATAAAGTTAAACCTGAAAATTCCGAATCTATCTTTAAAACAGCAATTATGCTCGGATTTCTACGTACAACTAGTCCTTCAAGTGATTTATCAGAAAAATTCAAGCAAGCCAGAGCATATCTTAGTTCTCAAATTGGAGATGCTAAACTAGAAGAAGATATCATAAAAGTGTCAAGCAAAGTAGTAATTGACAAAGGTTCAGAAAAGGTAGTAAAAGAATCTAAGAAAGAAGCACTCAAAGATGAAAAGTTGGTAGAAGAATTACTAACTAAAGATCATTGTTGAACAAAGTGTCCAAAAAGAGAAGAAAGAAGTTATTGCCACTGTTCAAAACTCTACAACAATCGAAAAAGCTAATGAAATAGTATCATGTCAAAATGATGATGGATCTCTACAACTTTCCGACTCTGTTTCTAAAGAACTTGATGTTGGATCCAGCGATTTATTAATATCTTCCATTAAATCTTATTTCGACACCAAAAAAGTAAAATTACCCGAAAGCAAACCATGACCTTATCTTTCCTCAGAAAACATCATCTTTTGAAACTTCACCAGAATTGAAAGAAAAATATGAAAAAGCGAAAAAATATTTAACTTCCCAATTTGATGAAAAATTTGAAGAATTATTAACAATGATAGATGAATTGTTGTTGAATATGCAACTAAAAAGATAGTTAAAGAAAAAGCAGATCAAGCGGTTGTTGAAAAAGTTCAGGAATCTGTAACTGAAGAAGAGTGCGAAAAAGTTATTAAAACTCAAAGTAAAGATGGTTCTTTCGAACTATCAAACAAATCACCGACCATCTTGATACAACCGAAAATATTACATCCTCTATTCGTATTACTGATGAACGTGCCAAGAAATTCAATACCAAAGTTTGGTACACATTCATAACAATAGCTTACACCAACAAAGTGCTAGGGAAACATAAATCGAAAACGACAGAATCAAATAAAAAAGCCCTTGCTTGGTTGCATGAGCAAGTTAAAGATGAAAAATTAGAAAAAGAAATATTAGAATCTTGTGAAAAATTAGTTGTTGAAAAAGTTTTTTTGTTCAGCTGGGTTGGTGGCTAGATTGATGATACGGTAAAACATACAACAGAGGCTGAAGCTAAAGAAAAAAAGAAGGCGGCAATTATCACTTATGATTATGACGATGATGAAGAAGGTTAATTTATTTTATTTTAAACACAAATACGCATATACTTTTTATTATACTTATTTAATATAAAATTTATTTAGATGCTAGATATATCACTCAAACATATAATTTTTCTTTGGAAGGTAAATATTTATTTAATTAGTATTGTTAACTTTGCTGGATAATTGTTTTATTTCATGCTATGGCTTTAAAATTTTATTTGCAATGTATCTTTCCTATCAGCCAAATTTAAAAATTCCTTTTATTTAAATTACTGATTTTATTCTTTCTTTCTTGTAGGTTTGAAATTATAATATTTAACATATTATATAAAGATTTGTCGCTTACTGTGGTTGTTGCTACAGAATTTATTAAAAGAACAAGATTATATAAATTTTTATGAATCGACTCAAAAAAAGTATTATGATAACTCGAAAATGAATTTAAGGTAGGTAATCAATTTTGATATAATAAAATCGGTAGTTCGTAAACTCTTAACAACAAAATCCTCTTAATGTACAGTAATTAGTATTTTGTGAAATAAATTAAAAAATTTTCAACATAAACAAACAAGTTACAAAATACAATAGTACTTTATATAGACCGATGTATAAATTAATTTTGTTTTTTTCGTAATTCTTTCCTGTCATACATTAAACAAGCACAACCTATTTTTTTTTTAAAGTTAGTCAATGAAAAAAAGCTTCAAAGAAAACAAATGTACAAATACTTTTTGAAAATATTATTTCTTGAATTTTGGTTCAGTTAAGAAAATTATATTCATATTTTTACACTTTATGTGATTTATAAATTATTTTTAAAAAATTTCAATTAACTTTGCTTTTCATAAAACTTTATTGAACAAAGCCAACACAGTTTTTCATATAATAAAAATCCCATGGGATATCAAATGGAGAAAATTTGTTAAGTAAATTATCATTATTCTCGGAGATGGAGATTCAATGATTAAATGCAATTGTCAGTGTCATCCACGAGTCGGTTTTATTAGTAAATTAGTCCCTATAAAAACGAAATGTCAAAATTTGGTTATATATTGTATTTATAAATAGATGTCTGAAAATGAACTACTTTGTCTTGATAATATTATATAATTATACATAAATACAAATAGTATTTTGCACATTTCATAAGTTTACGTACGATATTGTAAATGAAGTAATGAACTTTGATATGTAAAAATCCTTTACTTATGCCAAGCTAACTTCCCTTTGAACAGTTTATGTTAGCCTGCTGTTGTTGTATTCTGTATACATTGTATCCATCTATCTACTTTTATATAATCAATATGAATAAATACAAGGATATAAACTAATTACAGCAAATATACTGCATATCGTTAAAAATAAAAAAATAAATCAAATATAATTACCATTTAGACGTGCGAAAATTATGTAATAATTTGTTTACAAAAATTTTATTTATTTATTTGATATTTGCATATTTATTTGACTTGATCATTTCAGTTCATTTCTATTCCACATTACTTACTGTAAAAGTGATTCCAACTTAATAAATCAAATGTCTTAATTTCAAAATTTTAATATCTATTCCATGTTGATAATAAAATCCGTCTATGTATTAACTTTTCGGCCACATTTTCAATGCTTCCTATTTCAAATTGATGACAACATCCAAGCTGAGATATTGAATCAGTCCGACTACTGTTTCTTTATATAATTTAAATGGTTTGATTTCACTTTTCATCTGATTGTATTTTTTCTTCTCTTTTTGGTAACTTGAAAGATGGCCGGAGGCGTTGAAAAAATTGTACAACGAATGGATCATCAACAAATGAAAAGGATACATTTGCTGAAGATAAAGCTTTGTGTAATAAAAGTTCAAGAGATTTTTGCTCTTCATCGGTCATACAGTCATTAAAGTTGTCAATTCGCGATGTAGTACTACTATTTTGTTGTTTATATTGTGATTTTGCATCATTCGGAGCTTCTGGACATTTCTTGTCAAGATGGGATTGCATTCGTTCAGGAACAGCTCGTTGAAAAACTTTGGAACAGTATTTACATTGTACATGAGGATGTGAATCATCATTTTCAATCTTACAGTAAAAATGTTTCCAAACAGGGCCCTTTCTTCTTACCATTTGGTGTAATTTATTGTTTAGTTGTATGTAATGAAATTAATGAAATCAATTATTTTTTTTAAAAAATGGCGAGGTGAAAATAATTATTGGAAAAAAAAAAGTAATTATAGAATTTAAAAAAACGATTGAGTTTATATATACAGTAGTATGAATTAAAAATTTCTATTGGTTAATTAACCCAATTCTGTTAATTAGATTAATTAACACAGCATCGATTAAGTTACACAGATCTTTCTAGCCGGCATGATATTAATTTAATAATAACCTATTACATTAGACTTTGTGTTATTAATGATATCCTTTTATGATTATGATTTTCCAATTTTGTAATCAAAATCGATCATTTATCATATGACAAGTCGACTGAGAAAAATTGTCGCTGATATCTTTATATAATTATATCTGTCTCCAATAAATTAAAATTGCCGGCGCAACATAATTGTAGTGGCGTACATAAATGGTTTATTAAAATTTAATTACAAAATTAATTTATCTTATTAACGAATGCGAAAAGCACATTACTGTATAAAAAAAAAAGCCCAACTTGAGAACTTGAGAAGATATAATATACTATTTGTTACGAAACGCGCATGTCTTACTAATAAGTTTCAAATGTCGCTTTCAATTACAGTAAATTATTTTTTCGCGTACCGTGCTGCCGAAATTCAATTACGTCATTTGACTAGTGTAAATCGTAATGAAATTGGTAAAAATCATAATAAAATCAACAAATGCATGCGCCTAATTATTTACTGCACAGCCGAAATACCGTATAACCGATCATTCAGATATTAAACGATTAAACTTTAAAATATAATCGGCCAAATTGTAATAAAAATTGGATGTTGGATCGAAATCCATTGTCAAAATTTTTTTTTTTTTTTTGGACCTTGACTCTTTTAGTTTGAGAGAAAATGGAATAATATTATGACATCCTTTTTTTATCTTATTGACTAAATTCGTTAATAAACACCTAATATTATTTTTTAAAAAAAATAAAAATATTAAATTCTTGATGGTTACGGTTAAAATTATCGTAGTATAGAAAACAACAGCTATTTTTTTTTCTATTTTGTATTCTTATACTTAGTAATACAAGTTCTTAAAAGAATAAAAAAGTATAAATTTTGTGAAGTTATTGATGATGATTATAACATCCTGGTATAATTGGTACATCTGATCTGACGTGGTCCACCAGTGAATGATGAAGAAAGAATTATACGATGACCTATATTATTACTGCTGGTATCTCCAGTATGTATAGAACACTTGACAGGAATACTTGTTTCAGTTTGGTTAGAATTTACTAATCAAAAAAAAAAAATTTAATTGTGGCTTACAGGGCTTAGATTTTTAATGTTTGGGAATAATGAGGGTTTATGATAAGGTATTTCTCACTCTAATCGTGCAAAAAATTCTTATGAAAAAAAAAACCTCTGAAAATTCGCCTTTGGTATATAACGAAGAGAAAATTCTTTACAAAAATCCTATTTACCTCCGTATTTCTGTTAAGTGGGGGAAGTCAATCGAAGAGGATCAGGATAAGTATAAAACTATTGGGTTCATTCCTTACGATTTATATGTTGAAGAAGTCGATAAAGTAAACGCTCTTGGAAAAAAAATAAGATCTCTTCAGGAGAATAAACCAAAAAAAAAAGAACAACAACAACTTTTGAAACAAAGAGAAAGATATATAAACAAAAATAAATATGGAAAATTAAAAAAAAAGAATTAAATATAAAAAAAAACTAACAAATGCCTGCAAAAATCACCACAATTTGTTATGTACACGAAGTAAACAGAACATCTTACCCAAGACTATCTTGTATCAGGAGTGATAAAGGTTATTTCTTTCAGTGAATCGAATGATCAAATTAAAAATAGAAGATTTCGAGAGAGGAGACACCATCTTTCTCAGAGGAAAGTTGAATGTATGATGTTCTTATTGTTATTGTGTTTAATTAAATAATTAACCTATTTTTTAAAATATACATAATTCTTTTCTACATAAATATATTGTAATAAGGTTAATGCAATAATGCCACATCCATTTAAATTAATGACGAATACATGACTAAGCAGTAATGATTATTAATGATTGGTTCAATCCTCAATTTTAGGCATCAGGGAACTGAAAGAATTTTGGGTTGAAGCTAAACATGATGCCAATAATAAGTATCTCGTAAACAAGAACTAATTCAATCAATCAAAATGTGTGCTCTACAACTGCTATCTTAGTGGGCATAATAATACTATCAGTAATCGATGAAATTACGTACGAAGAGACTATACGTTATCACTACTACAAACCCTCATATTTTTTTCATGACTTCTCTTCATATATATTTCAAAACCATTAATATCATATAAAATCATGATCTTAAAAAAAAAAATCTTTCCTTTTCCTTGCTTTTTGCAAAAAAAGCCGCAGTAAAAGACCTGAAGGAATTTTTATTTGTTATATACACCATACATTAGCATTACATCTTGACAAACAGATAGCTATAGGCAACAAACGCCTGACTCAAAGCTCAGTCGTGAAATCAGTCTAAAGTGACAACACCAGCAAAAAGCCCAAAGAACTTTTACACGTAATTTTTGTTTTAGAAGAAAGTCTAGCAAATGCTATTGATGTTAGTTGTTCTTTCAATGGCCGCAATCTCAAATGGTACCAACCATGTCAAGGAAAACTTCTCTGTTACAATTGCGGCAAATTAGATTGTAATCCAAATTTTTGTTCTCACAAATCTAAATCCATGGATAGTCACAATCCTGCATTGAATAATCTTTACAATAAATACTGACCAGTACAGCACAAAAAACCTCTTAAAGCTGCCTTATCTAAGGTTACTTCCAATAAATCCTTTGTGGCTGCCATTACTTTCTCTTCTTCCAAGACTAAACCTTTCCATAAGGAGCAAATTGCTTCTACTTCTTCCAGGCCCAGAGATAGATGACTATGAAATGAGCAAAGTATTATTTACAATCACCACTCACATTCTGCTACCCTTAAGATTTATGTTCTCTGATAATATAAAAGATGCTCTCGAAGGTCTTAATTCCTGTCTTGATTTATTGAAAGATATTTAGTATTTTTTTATGATTGAAATATTAATGAAATCTAATATATAAGTCTAAAAGTTAATGTAATAGATGAATTTATCAAAGATTCGTATAATGCTAGACAAATTCTGTTAAAATTAATGATTGCTGAAGTTGGAGAAGAAAATATTTAAGAAGTATGGAAGATTACTGATATATGACTTGAAAAAAGTATATATTTTTTGTAGTAATAATCAATTCTATTTCATATCTTTGTTTGTGCATGTCTAATATATCTCATGGCATTATTTGTTGCCACTATTTTTAAATAATGATGACTTCAGCAGTTACAGGATTTCAAATCCAAATGATATCTTCAAAGTAGTATATTGATAATCAGAAAGATAAGGATGCAGCAACTGAAATTTGTTATTTTGTAAACAAAGAAGCTACTCAAAATTTTTTGGGTATAACACTCACTCCAAATCCTTTGACTGTTCTTGCAGCTGTTACTAATATTTTACATTACACAGCAAAGAAAAAGGTCAAATATGGAGAAGTATGGAAGTTGCGTGGTAGGCAGCTCAACTTGCTGTTAAACATGACAGTTATAATGAAATTATTAGTTGGTTAAAACAGTTTATTACTCGATACAATAAAATAGTAATAATGTGAAACTAAGATCTTATGGAATATTCTGAAGTCCAAGTTGATGATAATAAAGAAAATGAACTTCAAGTTAAAAATCTTAGTTTTGTGACGTAAAGGACACCTAGAAACAAAGTAGTATAAATTATCAACTGAAAAAAAGTTTTATGTGAAATATACCTGCAAAATGTGCAGTCAAACAAAGATATAATAGTGTAAGGTACCAGATTTGGTAATATTATCCATTCATTGTATTTATCTTAATTTATTTTTTTTAGCACTTCAGTTAATAATATATCATGTTTGCAGAAATCATTGATGTTTATAGCTTATAAAGCTTTAACTTTGGAAATTTTATAAAGAATAATAACATTTAAAATAATCCTTTCAATACTATATATACCCTATATGAAGTTAGAAGTTATATTCAGTTAACGGGTCTTACTATAACTAAATTACCAATACCTGTTTCTTCAAAGCTTAAACATCTCAATAAGAATATAGAAAAATCAATATCTAAAGTAACTATTTTAAATAACTGCAGTGTAGTAAAAGCAAACACAAATTCTATATCAAATTTGTGTTTTTCCCAATCAGTTATGTTTTTTGGTTCTTCAGTTTTCAGTAAGGATAGTAAATTCTAGTATGGTGTACCAAAAGAACATAAGTATTAAATTAGCAACCTACAATATTCAAGGCCTAAACTTATCAACAAACCAAAATTAACTTTTGGAATTAATGAAAGTCAATTCTATCAATATTTTAGGTATCATAGAAACAAAACTTAAAAAAATCAGTCATAGTACCTATATAAAAATAATACAGAATTTAAAGTATATTTAAATTCACCCTTGGGATCAGGTATTAGCTTCTTAATTACTTGAGATTATGATAAATACATTCACGCTCACAAAGATTATAAAGGATTTCTTATGAAAGGTTATATAAAACTGAAGATTATACAGGTATAACTACACACAAATTTTACTGGTACAAAAGATACAAAGAGATAATTTCTACACATAAATATATTACCAACTTTGTTAACCAGTATAATACAGAGTAATTCTTTTAGGAGATTTTAACATAAGCTATGAATTATACAAACAAGAATATTGAAAAAAAGGTTCTTTCTATTGAAAATTTTCTCTAATGCATTCTTTAAAAAGATTATATTTAAAAAATACAGTCAAACTTTTAAATAATATTTCTCCCTTGAATCCACACAATATGTATATACCAAAGTATCAAAATTTGCTGCCAATTATATATGGATCTCACGTGACTTAATCCTGGATATTATATCTAGTGGCAATTTTAATATAGACTTATACAACTCAGACTATCATTTATTTAAAAATAAGAGTGCTGCCAAACAAATTCAAAAAGTAATTTTTACTTATAATCACATGACTAATGATAAATGGAATAAATTCCAAGCTACAGATAATTGAATTGTTAACTATGTAGATAATATTAGCAATAATACTGAATTCAATAATATGTACAAAGATTATTATGAATGCTACATATAAAACTATAGACAATCATTGGATGATATCACAATACAAAGAATCTACACCTAAATATATTAATGAAGCATATGAGCACATTAAGTTCCTTAATAAATTAATCGTTAAGATTAATATAAAGAACTTTATAAAAAATATGATGAAGTTACAAACTTCATGATACTCAACAATCCAATACATCGCACATATCACTTCCTTAAATAAATACAATATTAATTTATAAATGACCATTAATTTTGCAAATATTTGACAACAAATCAGGGCTTTTCACAAAGTTTTAGTAATTCATCATGATTAACTCAATAAAAAATACAATAAAAAAAAAATAAAACAATTTATTCAACAACGTTGAGAAAACTACAAAGATGATCAAAATCAAATGATCGATTCTTTTTTGGAAAGACAAGAGAGTAATTGTTATTGATAAAGGTATAAACAATAACAATGTCACAAAATCTCTAGTCACAGATCCTAACAAAGTTAAAAGATTCGACTTGCAAAAATCATGGTGAAACATAATATTCTAAAAGGTAACCAATTCGCTGGTCTACTGGGTTCATCAACTTTTGAACCAATTAAAATTATTAACAAAATCATCGAGGATGCCAAAGAGAAACGTAATGATTTATGGATGCTGTTTCAAGACATGTCAAAGCATACGATCAAATTAACATTTTCATGTTAGAAAAAGACTTAAACTGCTATCAGAATTTATGCAATTAATATATTATCTCTTTATGAATCAGAAAAATAAAGTTTTTACTGTGGTTAGAACAACAGACTCTTATGAGGTACTCATAGAAATCGATCAAGAAGACCATTATTATGGGGTATTTATTATGATCCTCTCCTTTGCGAAATCAAAAAACAAAATTAGGTTACATGATATCATCAATATTCATCAACAACAGTAAATAGTCCATTTGCAGAAAACAATTTTTTCGTTGGCTTATATGGACGATACAATGTGGATTGCTAATTCGAAAAGCAATCTCCAAATTGCCTCTTTCATCTTTAGAAATTTCACACCAAGNACAGAAATATTTTGAATTTGCACTGTTAAAACCAAGACAAATACATAAAAATTTCCAGTCAGATGAAAAAAAAAGATTAAATTGCCAAATAGTATTATTAATTTCTAATCCAAATTCTTTTAATTCATGTAATTCTTTCAAAAATAATGCCATAGCATTTTTTAATAACTCATAATTTTCATTACCAGGATATAAGACAATTGTAAAATGTTTATCTGGAAAATGTAAATTTTTCTTATCATTAAATGAATTAGCTGACGATTTTAACATATTAAATAATATTAAAGTAAACAAAGAGAAATCAGAACTGATGATTAATAACAACAATGTTGATTTAATAACTAATAATCAAATTACGTTAAATTTTGATTCAGATCCAATAATTCAATCTGCGAAAAATCGGAATCTTTAAGAATTTTAGGTGTTTGGATGAATTTAGTGAAAAATGTCAATTCGCTATAGATCAAGTAAAAGATGAGATTATTTTGATATGCACCAAAGGTGCAGACTGCAGAAACAGATTACTCAGTAGTACAAATCACTAATAACAATTAAATTATACTATTATGTAATAATAAATACTACTTAAATTATTATTTTAATCTAAAGTAATATATAAGCTTTAAAATATTTTAATACTTACTAAACCCAGAGCAACGCCTGGGCCTACGGGCTAGTAGTTAATATCATTTTGTTATTTTTTCGATCTTTTAAAATAAATTAAGAGTTATACAATGAGCATATTTAAAGTTTGGATTTATTAAATAATTTTTGTATTTTCCCTTTATAAAGTTAAACTAATGGTTATAAAAGATTTTTATAATTTTCTTTAATTGTTAAAGCACAAAATTGTGTAACAGGTACAGTATGTATTTATCTGTTTATTTGATGGCCGAACTTTTAGACTAATATTTTTAGATCGACTATAAACTCTCGATCGGGTAGGTATGAACTCATTAAGTATAATCCATATATACAGTATACAGTCAGCCCTTGATGTAACGAAGTGGGTGTCCGGGCCAATCAGGCCTTCGTAATAAAGAAATTCGGTAACACTACAACGAATTATTCGGTATGATATAACGAATTATTCGGTATACCATATAACGAATATTATTCAATTGTATTAAATATCCGTTATATATTTTATTAAAGTATAGGTTTTTTAAACATAAATTAAACATAAATTTCATAAATTTAATTAGTTATATTATTTATTACGCGTTTTATTTATTATATTATTATTATGTACAAATTAAGCTATACATGACTAATTAATATCTTCGCTCATTTACTATTAATAAAATTGTCAAGATTAGTTTGCTTTGCTGACATAAAACGTTGCTTTAAGGCTTCTTTTTTTAGCTTTTTGATAAATTTTAATTCTTCATGCTTCATATTAAAACAATTCTCCTGTTGTTCTAAATATAAAATAACTTTTTCATAAGATTCAATAGCTTCATCATGGGTGACAGGTGGTAAAGGATCTGAAGGCTCTTCCATGTTATCTTCTTGATTATTATTAGGAAAAACTGCTTTCAGAATTTCTTCATTAGATGGCATTTCAGTTGTAATTTCATCTTTATCACAATGAATAAATTCTTCGGCATTAATAGGATCTTCAAAATCAAGTTTATCAATTAACATTTGAATTTCTTCCAATTCTTTTGTATGTATAGAAAAAACTTGTATGTCAGGATCCATGATATCGTCAGCTTCATTTTCGTCATCTTTAGGCAAAATATCGGCCTTTGACCAGCAATTTTTGATCNTACTTTGTGTAANACTATCCCACGCGCGTGCCACATATTTAATGCATTTTTTGATATTAATGTCAACAGGATCAATCCCATATTCATTGTATTTATCAAATGCCTTAATTTTATTACGTAAAAATAACTTTNNATNNTNTNNNNANNNNTAANTTANNNNTNNNNANANNATNNAAAGATTTTTATTATAATAAAAACATTACATTACATACCTTAAAACTGTTAATGATCCNTTGATCACATGGCTGTAAATGTGCGGTAGTATTTGGAGGGAGATGTTCAATAGTAATATTTGTAAGATGTGTTGTTTCATACAAAGCATGGGTTGGAGCATTGTCAATGAGAAGAAGAATATTTCNGTTTTGTCTTCTCATTTTGGTATCAAGTTTCTTAAGATATTGGTTCCAAATTGACACCTGCATCCAACTTTTAGAATTCCAACAGTAATCAACTGGGAGGGCTTTTTTATCTATATTTT
>QKYT01000257.1:67118-78880 GCA_003550305.1 Glomus cerebriforme
AAAAAAAAAATTCGGTATAAAAAAATTTACTATAAAAAGGGTCATTTACATATGTAAGTTTATATATTATTTCTTCGTTCAACGTTATACCACATTTATTTAGTAAAATTCGGTATGACAAATTTTTATCCATATGATAAAATCNGTACTATACTAAAGATCCGTTATATTGTAAAATTCGTTAAATCAGAATTCGTTATAGAAAGGGCCGACTGTATACAGTATATGTTCTCAATTATATTAATTTTGGTACTAATGATTCATATATTTATTTTTATAATCTTTATGATAATAAAATTGCACCAAAATTTGTTTAATGATTAAAGATGTCTCACCAAACATTAAATGAAATATTGTTTGAAACAGATAATGACAGTCTGCCAAGATTCGCAATAACTATTAAAAAAACATGTACAGTAAAATGAAGTTATTTATTTTTTTTTCCGGCCTCTCTTTCTCTTCAGAGTTTTACATAAAAAATGAGCAATTTCAATTTATGCAAATTTTCACTTAAATAAAATCAATCGTAATCCAACTGATACTTATGAATCAAGCCTCCTCTATTATGAATCTTCAAGAAAGATATGTAGTCGCTCAGAATATAACGCGTGATCCATACCAAAGTCTACCATCATTATCGATAGCAAACTATGTATCAAGGTCAAATGAACCTGGCTTACAATATAGCGATTTTTATTTTTGTGAACCAACCACGTATCAAAGTCCATTTATTCGCAGTTCAGATGATATTTTAACACCCCTATCAATGGTTCAGCATAAGCCATCTATCAAAATTTCATGTATGAAATGTATTGAATAGTCACAAATCACCGATACCAATAACTCTGAAGCACAATCTAATTTACAAAATAATAATACTAAAATTAATCAAATATTTCTTAAAACAAAAAACAATAATAAATCTATCAAATTTAAATTTATTTTGTAATTGAGATTGTAAGATATCGAGAAAGTACAGTATGAATATTTATATATATATAAGGATTACTGTATATTTATTTCTAATTTTTTTTAAAAAAAAAAATATTAGTGGTGAAAAAAAAAGAACTTTATTTAGATTATTTGACTGATTAAAAGATCAAATTTCCACAACTGTTAAATAGAGACTGGGTATTTTTTACATTATATAAACCTGTGCCTGGACGCAAATCATCTAAATAACATACTTTTTGTACCTGCTGATGCACTACGGACTGTTAATGAATTAAAAAGGTAAATATATATTGATATCTCTTTTTCTCTCAAACAAAAGCAAAGAAAAACCTACTGACGATGACCCCACCTATCATGAAATTTAAAAATTTACTATTTATTTTATTATTATTAGTATTTTGGGGTTCAGGAAAAAGTTGTACGTAGGATTTTTTTTTTAAAAAAAAAAATTTAAATGGCCAGATGAATCAAATGAGAAAATTTCATGATTATCGAATGGTAAATCATCGCGATTTACGGTTTTTATTGTTCCAGAGTTTCAAGAATTAGTTTCAACATCTTTTATTTTTAGATAGAAAATCGTATAAATATATATCATATACAGTACAAATCATTTCAATCACAATATTTATGAACATTAAATAACGAAAAGAGTTATAATAAATAATACTTTAATTTCTCAGTAAAAGAAGGATGCAATACCATTCTTAAGTCATGTCGTTAGTCGAACTGCTATTTAACTTTATTGGAACAAATGTATAAATAAGACATGCGTTTTTTTATTTAGTTACATCTCCTAATCTACGTGACAATACCATCTCTTTAGTGACGTGTGGAATCAATCTGCTGGTGTAGATTGCTCCAGGATCTCTTTCATGCATTTGTGTAAGTTGTTTTTCACGATAAATCTGAGCATCCTCAAATTGTTGCTTTATATTATCTTTCAAACCTTGGGCTCCATACCAGTCTCTGATTGTGATGATGATTTCGCTAGCCGTTGGTCTTCTTGATGGATCCTCGCTCCAGCATTTTTGCATAAGTTCAGTCCAGCACGATGGTGTGCAATGAGGGATACTAGGTCTCAATCCATTACAAATGTCACAAATCAGATTAATATCATGGCCACGATTCTGAAATGCTGGTTCTCTAGCAGATAACTCCCACATGATGATACCTAGTGCATAAATATCACTTGCTTGTGTGTGTTGCTGATCTTTATCAAAAAGTTCTGGTGCCATATATGGAATTACACCATACTTTCCATCTTCTTCATTTTCACCATGGTTGATGTGTTTGCATAGCCCAAAGTCTGAAATAGTTACAAATCCGATATGGGTGTCTGGTAAAGCTGAGATAGTAGGATCTCCTGTGAGAACATTACCACTGTGCAAATCGCGATGAATCCACCCTTTCTCATGAATCGACCGAAGTCCAATTGCTATTTGGTAAAGGCTATCGACACAATTAGACCATTTAATGCTACCCTTTTCTGCCTTGAACGTGGAGCGTAAGTTACCTTTGTCATAATACCACATGACGAATGCATATTCATGTGTGTATGGATGTTTGGTAATACCTATAACCATTGAAATACCAAATAGAGCATGTTGACATGTAAAGTTTGCTTTAACCTGATACACAAAAAAATAAATAAATTAAAAAGTACATAGAAAAAAAATACATAAATAATAAAGAAATTATGGAGACTTTGATACCTCATTAATTATGTCAGCGATATTGGTCTGTAAACGATTTAAAGTTTTAAGAGCAACAGTGCAAGGTCCTGTTCTGACCTGGTTATGTAATATTGAGTGGCTACAATTTTTATCTTTTAGATAAATACGAATTCCCTTTGACCACGTTGCAGTATACACAGAACCAAACCCACCATCTTCCAAGTGGTTCACATTTGAGAGTTCACTTGGTTCAATCCACTCCAAGTACGTATCATAAAGGTTTGTATGGAGCTGAGTTTGTTGAATGAATTCATCAATTAACTTATTACCGCTTGTCCATTCTCCAAACTTTGCTTGAAGTTTTTTTGGATCACACACTTCACACCATTGAAAAAGACTATTATCTAGATTAGTGTAATTTTCTATGCCGCATTCTTTACAACTATCCATTTGCATTTTTCAGTACGAGTTTAAAGTTTAATTGTAGATCATATGATACAGAATTGAAATTATTCCATATTTATACTAATCCGGAAATTTGTATGGAAACGTGCTACATTATGATACGTGCTACATTAATCGCAATGTATGTTGATCATATTTAACCTAATTTGAATTGTCTTACGTATACAATGAAAAAAATAGGATGTTCACTCATGGGCAAATTCGATCTGAAAGCGAAAAAATGGCTTATTCCTTTTATATTATTTGCAAGAACTCGAATTAGTAACTTGGGCTGAAATTGTGACACTTGAATTGTATATGCAAATTTCGTAAAATTCTTTAAGGCATGAACATTGTACATTTAAATATCTTTCCGATATCTCACTCCAAAAAATTTGTTATTGAAATTTTCTTAAACGCTAAAAAAAACTTGTAGTGAATAAAATGCGATCGTTATTTTTTATAGAAGCCAAACATTCCGGAAAAGTTTTTGATGTTGCAACTGGCTCCAGGGAAAATGGTGCCAAAATAATCCAATACATCAAGAAATCGATGGATGACCCTACTGTAAATTTTTTAATTCTGACAAAATAGTGTGCATTATGTGTCTCATGAGTTCCCTTTATCAATTAATTTTCTTTCGTATTTGTTTAGGTTGATAATCAACTCTGGTATTTCAATAATGGAGCCATTTACAACGAAAACTCTGATCTCGTTATCGATGTTTCTGATGGTAAGTAACTTTTGATCTAATAAGAATTAATTTTCTGATTTCTTAAATTCCTTACTCTTTATTTCTAGCAAATATCCAAAATGGTAAAGATCATTGATTAATTACGTCTTATTAGGAGAATTATTTTTGGTTATTTAATTTTACCATTGACATATTTTTCAAGATACACAAATCATTCAATACGAAAATAATCCTGAATGCTCTGACAACCAGCGATGGACCTACAACGAACATGACAAAACTATCAGCTTGAAAGCTCATCCCAACTTTGTCCTTGATGTTAAAGTAAATTTTTTTTATTTTGCTTAATTTGTCATGAATCAGAATATTGATCCTAATTCTTTATCTCGTTATTTATACAGGGTTCAAGCCAAGATGACAGGGCCCCCATCATCTTGTATAATAAAAATGTAACTCCGAATCAACAATTTATTTTGCGTTATATCAATAAATGAAATTTTAGTTATCTATTGTTATTAGAATGATCTGTACGCAGTATTAATGTTAATATCCCGTTTTTATTTGAATTGAACAAAAAAAAAAATGTTTTTGTCCATAAATAGTACATTTTTGTGAAAAGGCGTTAAATTTTTTCTGTATGTACTGGGAATTTGCTTGTAATTAGGAACAAATCGTTAGGTATAGAGCCATTGTCTAGATAAATACAAAATTTGGGTCATTAGTCGGGCAGTCAATAAAGAATCAAATATTTACCCAGGTAAAAGGGGAATGTTAAATTTTTGGTGATGTTTGTACGCTATCAATATTAATAAGTATTAATATCAACACCCAAGTTGCACGACGAGGATGTCAACACCATTGCAACTCAAAAAATTTTTGAATAAGATCAAAATTATAATTGAAAGATTCGATTTAACTAAAAGAAAGTACCTTTCTCAAAGAAGAAAAGAATAATTCAAAAATAATAAAGAAATAATCTTAGAATTAAGGTTAGTATCGTCGCTAAATGGTTAACATGTCTGGGAATAGAGTTACATAGTTAAATATGCATACCCAAGAGACATGAACCGGAGAATGTGTACCGGACCGGAAGGAGCGGTTCCCGGATTTGTCCGGATTCGTTNCCAAGACCATTCCGGCACTTCACTTTCGCGGAAGCTTGAAAGAACGTCTTCGCGGCTATTAAATAACCGGTCGAAGATTCAAACCAAAAGTCACATTTGAAATTTTTGGAAATCTTCGTTTATCGAAGTTCATTCAATAAAAGAAACATTGCAGAGAACGTTAGTTTTAATTTTATTGATTAAGGAAATGATTAAGAAAGAGAAATTTATCTTTTAGAGTAACACAGAAGCCAATGAGTCATGAGGACATTTGAACATGTATTAATATGAAAAATACGCGTATTACGTAATATTATTGAAATTAATAATAATAAAAGATATACTATTTTAGTATGTCCTACCTGTGCCACAATGTAACTATCAGTGTGAAAAAACAGATTGTTTTATTAGGGTTTAGGAATAAAGGTATAAAAAGAATTTACTTGAGATACGCCTATAATCTAAACCTGCTTCTATTTCTACAAGCAGCAACCTACTCCTCGTTAACTAAAGTAGTCCAAGAATCACAGAAGAACTTATCGAATTTTTTACAAGGAAAAGTATTATTTTTGAATTTATTAAAGAAAAGATTATTGGTCATGTCTTTTTAAGTTTAATTAAGGAAAGTTTCGCAGCGCGGTTACTAGAAAAGGACATTAATGCCACATATGATTATTAACACATGCAAACACGAAAGTATGAAAGAGGTCTCAGTCAACAGTCAGTACGTTTCTACAGTTAGATAATATATAGGTTTTTAAAAGATATCAGATTCGTTAAGGTATATAATTAATATAATTCATGCTAAATTCCATGAAAAAAGTCTTTGGTATTAATTTTCTATTAACGTGATATTGAAATATTATCCCTTCAAAGGCTCAAACGATAATAATATCAGAAAGATCATAAATATTTTTTTTTCTCTCCTTTTTTTTTTTTATCAATCGTTAAATTAAAAAATCAATCAAACCGAAACATACATTTTAATCAAAATATTCAAATAAAGAAATACATAATGAAATATGGAACATCTTGAATAATTCCCCTCCCCCTTTTACTATTTATCACAGATTCCAAAATATATCAGAAAAATATTATTTTTCATCATCCTTTTAACTTATATATCAACTTAAGAATTTTGATTTACTTTATTAATATTTAGATTATTTGATTTACTTTTACATTAGTTATTTATTATTTCACTTGTTTCATCTTTTATAGGGTATGGTACGAAATCCCGAAAAATTGGCCCGCATTAATCTTTAATGCTACCCGGAATTATAATTCAAACTGAAAAAAATCCTGAAACTTGATCCCGGGCGGCATTAAAGCTTAATGCGGGCCAATTTCGGGATTTCGTACCTGTCGGGATTTTGAGTTTCGGGATTTTGGACGGCACCCCTTTTATAAATTCCTCATAAACATAAGTCTTACATGTCCTTACATCAAGAGTATCCTAAAACCCAATCCTGATTTTGATGCAGTTTAGAGCCATGAAAGTTTTATGTATATTATTTATCATGTCCCAAGTATTGTATAACTTTTTTTGAGGTGACCAACAAGCTGTTCCCTCTCAATATCGTTGTACACATACATCACTTGTTTCACTGATTCACTCACCTGAGAAATATAAAACAATAGTTTTTGAAAATTTTGATATATTAAATTTAAATGATATTTTTTATGTTAAAATCTAAGATACATGTAACATTTATCATCCAATGTTTCATTTATTAACTCATATAGTTTATGGTAAGTTTTATTATCTCAATTTAAGAAATAAAATAAACTTTTTATTATTAAGAAAAGCCATTGGTTATTAATTTTATTTATTTTAAAAAATTTCAGTCACGTGGATGTCACACGCATTTCACGATATTTGTTAGCAACACAATTGACACAATTGACACAATAATATTTAATCAGTAGATAATTGTATTTAAAAATTAATCCGAATGTATTTACGCGTAATCGCAATATTATGACCGCTTAATATCGTCATATTTATGCATGAAAGTATCAGTGATACGGATGATACGGATAGTTAGATGCACGAAATAGTTTTACTTTTTATGATTGTAGCCAATCGAAATTATTTATAGAATCAAAAAAAAACTTCGGAGTTGATATTAGACTTTTACTTAAATTCAATTTATCTTACAAATTTGACTAACTGAAATTACAATGTTGGCGTTTTTTACGTAACTTATCGTTTTACGTGTCTGACGCGACTTTTGATGATACCTTCATATTTGAAGTATGTTATAAGTTTGTTAAGTTTGTGTAGTCGTATTACAAGTACTACAATCAGGAATTGAAATATAAAAGGACTGGAATCTCAATTAGTTTTTTAAAAATAAAGATATAATAATTTTCAAAAAATAAAAAGCAACTTTCAGATCTGTAAGTAGTAAATACTATATATAAATTGTTCACACGGATAAAGTTTTTTTTACTTTTCTTACACCTTTACATCTTATTGGTACTTTTTTTCTTTTACTAGATAACTTAAATAAATAACTTAAATAATGGAAGGTTATAACGCTCTCAGTTCAAAAATTATACCTGTTCCTGCTTGTCCTATTGCTACTCGCGCCAGCGGTATTTTTACCAACTCCTATCGTGCATTAGTTGATACTAACAATATCACAAGTCTTTATGAACCTCGTCACACTCGAGTTCATTATGACGTTTCCAGCCGGCCCCATGAAGTTAATGGCGCCGTTGGTAACACCGCAATTCATAATGACGTTGGAAATTTTAAGGAAATGGTAAAGAATGCTACCGACTTGCCAGAAGGTTATAAACTCAAGCTTGACGCTAATTGTCATTGCTATCCTAAACAAAATGGTATTTCAATAGTTGGTTCTCATTCTGGCTATTATCTTTTGTCCGGAAAATTTATTAAAACTAAACCTTCCGTAACGAGCCTAGTGAAGGCCAGGGAAAAAATAGACATAAAGCGTAGCAATGGATTGTCCATGCTCTCATCTGAAGTATTCGAAGTAGCTATTGCTTCACCAATCTGGAATGGTTTAAATTGGGTTCCTGAACCTTCACGTTGGCTTTGTGTCTCAAATTTCCCATTTGAATCTGAATATTATCCGGTTTTGAGACTTTTATTTGAAGTAAATTATAATTTATATTTCAATAAGGTGATGATTTATCGATTTTAACTTATATATCCTAATCAAAATAATCTAAACATTCTAGGCATACGGAGATGTTCGAGAAATATATTGCGATACCAAAGGAATTGCGTATGTTTTCTATTACGATATTAGAGATGCAATAAAAGCACAAAACTCACTCAAGCATCAAGTGGCTCCTCATAATAGAGGAAGGCTTAACGTCAGGTTCAGTCAAAAACCGACAAATATCGATGGTGTATGTACATATTATTATAATTTTTGTTTTTTCTTTTATATTTTACACGTTTATCTATCTTAATATTTATCATTTTAAAAATATTAATAGCTTATACAAAATGAAGGCAGCCTTATAATTTCATATTATGACGCATACGCAAGTGAACCTACAATAAAGACTCAACTCAACAAATACGGGACAATAAAAGAATTTTGGTCTCAAGTATATGATGATGTGCGAGTAATAACCCTCGAGTACTACGATTCGAGAAATGCAAATTCGGCTAAGAAGTCTTTAAATGGGCAAAAAATACAAGTAAATATTCAAATTGAAATAACGTTCGTTGTTGAAGTGTTATACATTGTTATAATTCTTTTAATCATCAATAGGACGCGATTTTGATCATCGAGTTTCACGATCCAAGTGCACATTCTTGGGATATAATAACTAACGAAATTTCCGGGCGTCAGAAACCACCAAAACCGGCCGCGAAAAGTTATCCGGAGCTACCAGCAACGAATACAGTGCACTCATCTGGAAATAGAACAATTCCTTTGAGGAATTATATGAATATTGAAAAAGTCAAGCAAGGTATGTTATAATATTGGATTCACAACCCATCCCGATTGACTAATAGAAAAATTAGAATCCGGTCCAATCAAATAATAATTTGGTCCATTCTAACGAATTTGTAATGACTGCTCACAATAAATCAAATAATAATTCTCTCATTAAAATAGGGCTTGACGTTCGAACCACATTCATGATCCGAAATATTCCAAATAAATACACACAAGAAATGTTAATTGCGGAACTTAACGAAACTCATAAAGGAAAATATGACTTCTTATATTTGCGTATTGACTTTGCAAATAAGTGTAACGTCGGCTACGCGTTTATAAACTTCGTGGAAATAAGGTAAATAAATTATCTACAATTTTAAATTCATATAAATTCTAACTTTATCACTTTATAATCTATTAGCACAGTGCTTTCTTTTGCCGAATTGCACGTGGGTCGAAAATGGACCTGTTTTAATTCCAACAAAATCTGTGAGTTGTCATATGCAAATGTGCAGGGATACCCTGCACTTGTCGATAAGTTTAGGACCTCAAGGTATTTGCATTTTTTATATATAATATTGATTTAACCTTTTTATTATGATAAAAAATAAACTATTATTTTTGTCTTAATAGTACAATGAGGGAAAGGCCAGAATATCGACCAAAGGTATTCTTCACTTCGGGGCCCATGAAAGGCATGGAAGCTCCTTTTCCATATTATTCAGGCCAAAAATAAGGATACTTCTCACGTTGGTTAAATGAAAGCGGATAATCCTAATTATTGTTTTTTTTTGATGTCACACAGTATATTTATATGAAAAAATATTGTGGATTTTGTTAGTATTTTGTTTGTCAGAGTTCAGCTGCCATCTTGCTATCTTGTATTACACTAAAATATTATTTAAATTTTAATTAGTAATTACATAATTATGTAAGCTTAATAATATCGTGCTCTTTTTGTATGTTACAGTATTCCTTAAGGTTTGTGATTTTACAAAATTTATATTAAATAGTCAGTTTCTCATTGAAGTAATTTGTCAATTTATCGAATTAAAAGAAAAAGAAAGAGCATGAACAATCCATAAAAATAAATATAAATGATAAAGAATCAATATTAAATCAGTTTTTGTGCTTAGAAATGGATTAAAATCTAATCTCGTAACTTAAAACATTTGTTTGTTGTATCTGCTTTATAATCGTGATGCAGTACTCATTCATGCTTGACAATTTTAGACTTGCATTATTTAATTTGCTTAATAAACATGGAATAACAAAATATGACAAAAAAGCATTTGAAGTTATATATTTAAAAGTTGCAATTGAAGGAAATTTACACGCACAATATAACTTAAATTTTGCACTACTTTCTTGTTTAAAAATTTTGTTGAAATATTACTAAGTTTCATTATTCTCTGCATAAACTATCAACACGGCAGATTTATGAATACCCCAAAATTTGTCTGTCAATTCAATTGACTTGGTAATTAAATTGACCCTATGTATATATTGTATAGAGCATGTGAAATTGATTAAGCTTTTCACATATGCAAATATATGGCAGTCTGTTCTATGTCAAAAGTCCGCTGTCTTCAGCAGGTGACCTGCTGTTTTTTTAGCAGGTCCCCCACTGCTTATCAGCAGGTCAGTGTGATAAAGCCGTTCAGCAAGTTTTAGGGAACTTGACCGATGAAACTTTAAACAAAAAGTTCAAGGATGTATTTTTTGATTTCCCCGTGCTGATTAATGAAGTAATCTTTTTCTGCACAGCCAATTATCCTGATGACATTGAACCTTTTTTATTGAGTAGGTTAACCCGATTAAACCTTTAACTTTTGCTGAAAGAATAGCCCTTGCGTGGTTTGCAGCAGGTAATTGTTATCAGCGAAAATTTTTCAGTAATATCAGGTTGTAGGATAATGTCCAATTTTATTACGAAAAAAACAATATATTTTGATACTATAAATATTAATAATAATAAACACACCAAATTTTTTAAAAAATGCAAGAAAAGTTTGAGACAAATTATAAATAGGTTATTTGTAATTTGAAATATAATAACCTGTAACTATAAAAGATAAATCAGTTTTCTTTTATCATATATTACATATGCATTATTATAAAATTTTAGAAAGAGAACAAACAGGATTGGAATAAGATTATTGTTTACTTTTTAGAGAATTTGTAAGCGTTTTGTTTTTTATCGCACCTGCGGTATGTCGCATGGGTCAGCCACTAGATTTTTATTGGTTAAAATTTTTTGCAATTGTTTATTGAAACTTTTTTCCAAATATATATTAAACCTATAAGTTCTTTTATTATTCTGTATAATTTGTAAATTGTATTATTACTTTATTTGTTATATTAACTAAATTTGTGGTTTATGAGGGACTTCATCCCCCATTACTATTTATATAATCATTTTTTTTTTATAAAATTTTGACATATAGATCAATAAAAGGTTAGAATATATTATTTATTTTAAAATTGTTTAATTTATGTATAAAAAATATGAAATAAAATAAATATCATAATTATGATCTAATGTTTCTAATAAAAATTCAAATATAAAGTAAAATATATCTGATATTGTATCATGTTCTATAATCATAACTATGGATTAAAGTATAAAATCGCGTGATTCTGATTTGGCACGCAATAAAATTTGTATGATCTCTATCAGCCAATTCGGAACATGATTAGAGGTTGGAACCGATCCAAAAATCCTTAACCGATTAATAATCGATTAACAAGCTACCGTAACTGAATAATAATCGGTTAATTAATCGGTTAATTAATCAGTTAATTTGTGATAAGGTTAATCGGTTAATTAACTGGTTAATATATAAATTTCACACACATTTTCGCTTACAAACATATAAATTAATGTTCCGAAATATTTATTCATATATAAATACATACTTAATTACAAGATTTATAATTAATGATTTTTTTAAAAAAA